>JAKWJA010000852.1:0-183333 GCA_027704765.1 Solanum habrochaites
CTTTTTGCTTTCTTCGCCCTTTCTCATCCATATCGTCCCTGTAAAATTACCCATGTCCTCGATTATTTGCTGTAGGGGAATCTTTGTGTTTTTCAGATTCATCTGGCATGCGGACGGCAAGGTTTCATAGTTATATTCACAGTTGGATTCTTGATGCAAATCAACAGTTTGAGGTTAGCAAACATGGTGTTTCGGCTTGCTTTTCCTTGTCTCTGTTCAAAGACTGTTTGAAGTATGGAACAAAAAACGATGGCATGCATGTATAGCATCATTATTATGCCCTTAGCAATTCTAAGGTAATGTGCATGTAATCTTTTGAATTGTACTTCACGGATAGTATGGCTGTTTTGTGTTGACAGCAGTTTCCTTGTTTTTTTTATTTTTTTCTTTCTTTCCACTCATAAAACCCACCCAAAGTCCCTGCAGAGAGTCGTGGAATGTGCTCTATTGGCAGTCGAATGAAGTTCACCACTGTGCTCTAAGTGGGGCCCATTATTTTCTCGACCATTACATGTTTTATTCTTTTATAATGTTTGATATCAGAGTAAGCTATTATTTGGCATGGCTTCTTGCGTTGAGCTCAAGGACCCTCTGTGATTTTGTTGCTCTTCTCATTAATCTAGTACACAACCACAACACATTTCTTAAGTTCCTTGAGTTTTTGATAGCATCTCATTCTGGTATGAAGATAGTGCTTGCAACTGAACGTGGTCTTTGCTAGACCAGGCTATCAAATTCAACCTGACATCTAGCGTCGCCATTTATAAATTTCCTAGTAATCTCTCTTATTCATTACAGGGATAAGTTTAACCATTTTGAGCGTAGATATTACTCTTCCTACACTCCATGCTAATTAACAGATAAGAAAAGCATGCATGACTAAACAAACTCCCCGTTATTCTCTTATCAACGTCGTTCTAGCCAACAAAAGCGCAGAAAATATGACAACAGATTTTTCCATGTATCATAGGCGATAATCTGTTTTGAAAGAGAACTTTAGAATGGACACCATGAAGTTTCTGAAGTTTGACATTCCGATCATGGCACTGACTGCTACTGCCACTACTCGTGTTCGAGAAGACATTCTGCAGTCATTGCACATGTCAGAGGGCGACAAAAATTATTCTCGCATCGTTTTTCCAGCCAAATCTCCAATTTTTAGTAAGATAATTTACACTGTGCTACGGTAATATTTTTAGTTTGGTATTCCTTGTATGTCATGCATTTGCATTTGCTGCACCGTTTCATTCTTCTCTTTCTTTTTCTTACTTTTCCTTATTTTGTTTGATGTGTTTGTGTGTGTGTTTGTAAAAGGGGGTGGGGTTTGAGACTCACCTTTTTTATTGTTAATACTCCCATACACCGTTTAACTCCCATTAAAGTGTAAGTTCTTGATGAGAAGTCAATACTTATACTTAAATTTTGGACGTTATTTTTTGCCTATCATTTACATTCCCACTCAAGACTAAATTACAAGCCACTTTCTGTTGAGTCTAGTTATTGTATTTTAAACTAAGAATCCTTAATCTTTGTGTCACTTCCTGGTCTTTTTTGCAATAATACCATTAAAGGCTATATACTGCATATTAAAGGTACAGGTTTCCGTCATTCTTTGTACATATGCTGATAGAAATAATGGTAAATCCTTCAATTTCTGCTGCTTTTGTCGGTTGAGCATCTAAACACTCATCTTTGCATCCCACAACAAGGATTTTATGAATTGATAAGCCCTTATATTCCCGAAAAGGGAAGACTTCCGTCCTCAAAAAATAACTTTGGGAAGACTTCCTCAAATAACTGAATGTCTACAAAATTTGGAGAACTCTGAAAGCTCTGAATAAGGCTTCTAATGGTTTCCATGGATGAACATAATGGGATCAATGACGTTAGTCGTAGACGAGGTTGATCGGGATTTGTTTCTTCTCTGACAGTGACAATGAAGTACAGTCTCCCGGGGTATATGGTTTTAAGATCATTAAGGAATAGACAACTGTCTGTTAACATCTGGAAGATGAGTGTGATGGTTTTGTAAGATTGTTGAGGATTTTGGGATGTAAAACTCTTCTTTGGGTGAAAAGATCGTTTATACCATACAGATCCAATTTAAGAGAAAATTGACTTACCCATATTCCATGACACTCTAGGGATTAAATAGCTTCAATACCCTAACTCTAATCCTTTGTTTTACCAAAATCGAAACCAAGCAGAAAGACCTTGAAATAATTTTGCGGTATACATAGGAATTTGAAAATTTTAATAGTAGTTTACCTCTGTAGGTGGGATGAAACAATTCCTTTTGTTTTGTCGTCATAGCTGCAGCATACGTTCATCTGCAGCGCTAAAGTGTGTAAATTTCATTTTTGTAGTCTCTCCGTTGCTACATACAACAACCACTGGCAATCTATCTCACTCCCGGTGCAACAGATTGTCTTAGGTGGAGATTTCAAGAGCATTATACCTTAGTTTTGAGATAGATATTGATTGCTTTATCCCTGGCAGTTTGATTGAGGACAAAAACCTTATCCGTACCGACACACGCGTCTTAATTCATGACAAAAGACCACTTAATAAAATTCTCATCCTAACTCTCTCTTGTGTTGCACACACTTGACCTTTTTGTGTGGCAGATTGTCTGCTCTTCATTTCGAAAACCGAGTAAGGGAAATGTTTTTTGTGTGGTTCTCCTTAGCCTCTTTACCGGCAATGTTTGCAGCTTATTAAAAGACATCATGCTTCTCGTTCCAAGGTACCTTTGAGGGGTTTCCTCACTTTCTCTTGGTTACCTAGAATTGTATATTTATTATTTTAAATTATAAACTGGTCATTTACTCCTATAATATCTTTATGACTTCCAAATAAATTGTACCGATTTTTAATAATTCTGCAGTTTCCTCGGGTGAATTTAGTGGAAACTACACTGAAAGGTTATAGTTTTTTTTCTGTTGCAACAAACTCATGATCTGGCCAAATGATCTAAAAAAGAGCAAAGCTTCGACACAACCCGCTGCACAGGGTTTGACCAACCAATAATATATGCCCTGACTAGGAAAGAAATAATAAATATACCAAATGTCTTTCTAACTTGTGGGATCACAAGGCTAGTGCTTACAATGCCCAAGGTAATAGATCTCCCTCTGATTTTTATTGATGTTCTCCTGATTTTTCGGCCACAAATTTAATTGGTTGAAGGAGTTTCATATAATTTTGCATGTCGCATGATTAAGGAGCATGTCGTAATAGCAAAATACCATAGTTGTGCAAGGTGGATAAAGGTGATCATAAGCCCCTTTGTTCAATTGTGCCAAATTGTTTTTTTTTAATGTAATTTAGGATAACTTGTCCTCTATGATATTATGTGTGGTGAGTCTGCTCGCTTAGAGTTCAGGTCTAAAAGATGTCACTTGCCCAACCTTTAAGGACTTATTGTCCACTTTTTTGCAACGAGACCCATCACAGATTGGTCTTTATACTACACTGCCATTAATCCAAAAACACGCATATCGTCACTAATGCCCATTCTATTGTAACTGTCACTCTTTTCTCTCTTTTTTTGATTGAGATTTGCATTAAGTGTCACTTGTACCCCTTATTCAGAAAGCTTGCAATCTCAACTTCCATCCTCGTTAACTAAAAACTAACTTTAACTTTTTCTTTGTTAACTCACACTCACCCTTCCGTCGTTGTTGTCACGGAAAGGACTGCACAGTTTTATTTTAGCTCAGATCTTTCAATTTGTACAGAAGGGGGGGAGGGGAAGATGGGGGGAGTTGAGTAGGAAGTTAGAACCTCGATGATGGGTACCACCGTCCCTTACAACTTAGTGTCCTTGCTAAGATTTTCCCCGATCATCGTACTTCGTAACTTGAATTCTGATGTCATAGTTGGTATAACATAAGCTGTGGCACATATTGTGTGCTTTGGCACATATTGTATTTGACCCTTTCCTATTGCAACTCTAATCTTGTCATTTGTCTTCTGCGTATTTTGTTGTAGTATCAACAATTTAGTGCAAGTGACCTCTTGTGGTGGAGAGGTCTTGCTCGAATGTTGGAAGTTGAAGGATTTATTAGGGAGGGCGATAACATGGTATGCTTTCTGCACAGTAACCTTTGTTATTTCATAAAAGGTTTTACCTCTAAGTTTCTCAAATCCATCCAATCTTCGTTACTTTTATGACATATGTGATATATTCTTCTCATTTATACTTTATTGTACTATGGTTTAAATTAATCAAGCTGTTCTCAATGCTGAAAACTCCAATTACAGAAACATGTACGATGTGTGGTAGCCTGGCAGGGAGTGGAAACAAATACTTGGAATCGTTTCTAATTTCCTATTATTGGTCTACTGAAGGTTCAGTTGGTTTATTATATATTGTAAGTCTAGAATTCACTAACAAACATCAAGTTGGTGCCAAAAAGTAGTACCCTATGTAAGGATTATTTTTTTGAAATTAGTAATGTTGTATTCCTCAGCATTAAGGCTTTGCTGGTGACGTCCAAAAATTAGTTCATAGAGGAACTAGGAAGGCTACAAAGATTCTAGCATATCTCCTAGTTGCTCTACCTCCTCTATACATTCCCGTTTACATCAAAAATACATATATGCAATACAACAATTTTCTTTAACTTTTTGTGTGGAGTTTGATTTGTTCTCATAGCATCTTCCATTTCTTTCCTTCCATATTGACCACCATAAGCTAGCTGGAATATTTCTCCACCACTTGTTTTGGCTTTAACTTCCTCCTCTCCCGATCTAGCAACTCAATAGGTCAGCAGTATGCTCTAGCATCGTCCAGTTGTTACCAGTGAGCCTCAAAAACAGAGACCATAGTTGATCTGTGACTCTAAATTGTAGAAAAATATGGCTGTTGGTCTCATTGCATAGAAAACACCTTGGTACTAGTTGTGCACCTTTACTTTGCAGTCCCCTCCTGATCAACAATCCCGCTTTATCTACACCATACCAAACATTTGATCTTGGTTGGTCTTGTACTTGTCCCATACAGATTTCCATCTGTCATTCTGAGGCCTTGCTGAGTTTTCCAATTCCGTCTTTATCGAGATCTTGTTGTAATTTTGAACCTTCCATCCTTCGAGTGTACCCCCACGAGACGTGGTCTGGCTTTGGTTAGAAACCAATTAACTCATTGATTACATGGACAATTGTGCCACCCTATCTATTTCCCAATCATAATACATGTCCTCCTGAAAAATGTATTTCCCAAACCATTTGCCCAATCTCACTACCAACAATACAAAACAATTTGCTCTTGGGTTGGTTTATTGCTTGTCCAATTACTCTTTCCATCTAGCCCAATTCTTCTGAGGCCTTGCTGAGTTTCCAATTCCTTCTTATAGAGCTTGTTAATTATGAACCTTCCATCCTCCGAGTGTACCCACGATACTGTCTCTGGCCTTGTAGCAAAACAATTAAACTCATTGATTACATGTAACAGTTGTGCTACCCTATCTATTTCCCAATCATAATAGTGTCTCCTGAAAAATATATCCCAACCATTTGCCCAACTGTCAGCTAGAATGATATCTGGATTGCTACAGCAAGAAATAAGTCAGGGAAAGATGGCATTAATTCTACCCAAACATCTTTCTAGATAGTTTTATAGCCGCCCCATTTCCTTCCTATTCGAGTTTGAGTTTTTCCCTGCTAATTTGGTAGTTTGGTCCGAAGGGAGATCTTATTGGTTTTTCCAGTTGAAGCTACATAATGGTATAGTGACCTCATTGTACAACCGTTGTGGGAGTCTTGGCTCTTTGATGTTAACTTCCTGCTCCAAAGAGCCTGCTCTTCTTCCACATATCTCCACATCCATTTCATTAAGAGACACTCATTGTGGGTTCAAAGATCCCCAACTCCAAGACCACCTGAGAGCTTAGGTAGTTGCACTGTCTCCCAGTTACGCTTTATAGTGTTCAAGATGTCTTCTTTAAAGACACTCCAAAATTCTTTAAAGAAGCTTATTGGGAAGCGCCTTGCCTTGTCACTGACACAAAGATTGATGTCTTTTAAGATTTCTTCCTTAACTGTCTCTGCATCCGTTCCCCCAAGCTAATGTTTGTGAAGTCTTGTAAGTTTAGATTAGGTCCTCCATGTTTGTCTCTTTGTGGAGATTCTGATAGTAGTCGTGTATTTTCATCTTGATAACTTCTGGATCAGTGATATATGCCCCTTCTCCCTCTTCAGTTTTGTCAATGCCTCAATGGTGTTGCATCTCTAGTGTGTGGCCTTATATAGTAGTATCGTTCATTGTTTTCAACCATTGGATTCGAAACTCGGTCTCCATTCTACTCTCCTCATTCTTGACCACCTCTCAAAGTCCTCGCAAATGAACTTTCGGAGTATTCATCAACCGTGAGTGGCCTTTGCTCATGCTATTTTCTAAATCAAAAAAAAAAACAAAACCGTAAGTTGATTTCAGGATGTGCCTCCTCTGTCTCTAGTTTTTTGTTTTCTTCCCCCCGTTCTTTAACTTTCCTTTTAGGAGTTTTTTAGTTTGGTAGTTACTTGTATGTTGGGCGCCCAGTTACATTGTAAGATGGCCCGCCCATTCTTTTACCCTCTCCTTTGAAACCATCCACTCCCACCACCTTGTTCAGCAGAACTTAATTATGATTTCTGAATCCATATTCTCCCCATGGAAAGCACGATGGGGTTGTGGATATTCCCAATTTTGGCAATCATGATTTGTTTGAATGTTTAGATATTGTTGTTTCCTCCCACTGTGAAGATTAGAGAATCGTTTCTATTCTTGAAGCACTGCTCCAGATTTTCACTCCTTCTCCAAGTGTAGACCCTCCAAAAAGGATGGTCTACAAGCTCATGCCATTGTCCCTCCCGAAAAACTATCATTGCACTATGATTTCTTTGGAAGCTGGTTCTCTCCTCTGGATATCTGTGAGTTGACATGCCCACATCACCGCTGGTCTCTCCTCATCAAAAAGGCTTCTAGTGCTTGCAGTTCGACCAATTTTCCCTACCTTCCCCTCTATCAACATTCTGATAAATTGCACTTAAATGCCATGTATTTCTGGTCTAATTCCCTCAAATCTACAGTCAGGTCATTTTGAATTTCACATTGTCTACCATTTCCCCTGTTCCACTTTTTTGTCCCATAGCACTACTATCCATCACCTCCGTCCAATAGCTTCTACATGTGCTTCTCCCAACCATATGTTGTTCTAGATTTGTTGGTAAAGATTTGAGTCATTCCTTGTTAGCTTTTCCAATCAACACATGAATGTCAGCCCTCCATTGAAGCAACAAATTTCTTATTATTGCTCTTTTGCTCTCCTCATTTAACCCCCTAATATTCCAAAGTATTTTCTTTTGAGAAGGTAACAACTTGCATTCTATTCCCAAAAAAAAAAAAAAAAAAACGAACCTGGCACAACAAATTACTGGTTCCTAATTACAATTGTGGAGAGTAGCAGGAAGATCTTCAATTGTATAGCAAAATTTACAAGGAACCTAAAACATCTGTTGCTGATTTTAGATCTTCCATGTACTCGTGTTTACACCAAAAAAGGATTAACACTAAGTGCCGTTTATCTTAATCTTCTGGAGGTTTACTCTTGTTTTGGAAGGTCATCTGAATTTCCTTTCCTTTCCACACGACCACCAAATGCAAGCCGAATGACTTTCACAACCTCGCTTTATGGCCCAGTTATGCCAGCATTACTCATATCTTCAGGGGCTGGGTAACTTTCCTAGGCATAACCCATTTCATGCACTTCAGATTGATAAAAACATATCAAAAAATGTTGGTTATTCTATATTGAAATAAGATATGGTTGACAGTCTCTACTTCTTCACCACATAGGAGGCACTTAGGACTCAATTGAATATTTCTTTCATAAGATTTTCCTGGGTCAAAACTGTCTCCTTAGCAAGGAGCCAAGTAAAACATGACACTTTTGTAGGGGATTATAGTTTTCCATATCAGCTTCCATGACCACCTGTTTCTCTAATTGTTACAAGGATTAAACTTCTTGTAGGCTCTTTTGAGTTTTGACACTGAAATTATCTTCATTGTGATCCTGCCATCCCAAACTATTCTGTGCATGAGTAGTTCCTTTGAATTGCCCCAAAACGTTGTAAAACTCCACCAACCTTTGGATCTCCCCGTCATTAAGAGGTCTTCCAAAAACTCAGGTTCCACCTTTGGTTTGACCACACTCTGCCACAGTGGCCCTTTGCTGCTTGTTTAGGGTGAAAATTTCTGGGAACAAGGTTTTTGAAGATCCTTGTTCTAGCCATCTATCTTCCCAAAAAGAGGTTTTCCTATCATTACCTAATTTAATACTGCAGTCTCCTCTGAGCTTTGGACAAATGGTTTTTCGATGTCGTCTTAAAGCAGACGGTGGCGAGGGGGTCCCTACGGGTGCTAGTGGACCATTTTATCTATCCAGGATCCTTTATTCATCATTCAGGCCTTTGTTGCATCTTTCCACAGAGCTTTGGTTCACTGAAACAAGTCTCCGTAGCCACTCATCATAAGGCGACCTGATTTTGGAATGTTTTAAATTCCTTATACCCCATCCCCTTGCTTGTTTACTCTCAATCAGAGTATCCTCCCACTTAACCAAGTGAATTTCCTTTCTTGTTTCAATCCTCCTTAACGAATCAAGTCTGTTCAATAACACCATTATGATTGGGTGAAAAACACAGCCTATAGGTGCATAGAGTTCCCAAATACTGTTGATGACTGTTAATCTTCATCCTAAAGAAAGGTACTGACTTTTCGCATTTTCCGATCACCCCATTCCAGATGCCTATAGTTTTTTCTTTTGGCTCCCAAAGGCAGCCCCAAGTATGTATTGGTAGGTCTCATGTCCTCTCCCCCCAAAAATCCTAGCCAAAGAGGGTATCAGGGACTTCATTTACGGGATACAAGAAATTCTTGTTCCAATTGATGTGAAGCCCAAAGATAGCTTCAAAAAGAACAAAGGTTACCCTTAAAATCTTGAGTTGGTTCTTATTTGCATCACAGAAGACAAGAGTGTCATCTGCATATTGTAAGTTAGTAATCTCCATATCAACCCCCACTCTACTGGATACCTTAAAACCTTGAGAGCGATTTTTCAACATATCTCATTTGCCCCTCCATAATGATATAACAAAAAATGGATATAATGGGTCTCCTTGTTTAAACCTCTCTTTTAGATAAAACCTATAGGAAAGCCATTTATAAAACTGAGATTTCACACGGTACTGATGCAAAAACTTCATCCATCTTTAACCACTCTCCCCCCAAAGCCCTTTTAGAATAGTCTCCAACAGGAACTTTCAATTTGAGGTGGTCATCAGCTTTTCGAATGTCCACTTACATATTCTAGTTGTTGCATCACATTAATCATTAGCCAGAGAATGACATCCACATTTTCTCACCTTTTAATAATGCCACCTTGGGGTTCCACCAGTTTTGTGGCATAACCATTTTGATTTTCTTCTCGATTTTCCGGGTGAGTATTTGTGGATGTCTTGTACACACTACCATTGGCCTAATGGGTCTGAAGGTCAGTGCTACTTGGCACCGAACCGCGACCATTTTTTTTGGGCATTAAAGCTGCATGGTAGAGTGAAGCCTTTCTCAAAGACATCTCTTATGAAAGTTTCTTGACTGTAGCAATGACAATCTTTTCCAATAACCTCCAACAAATCGTTTTAGAAGGCCATGGTAAAACCATCAGGGCCCTAGAGCTTGTCACTTACACAAAGTTTTGAACTATCCCAAATCTCGTCTTGGTCCTCAAATGTTTGGAAGCATTAATTATCTTCAACCATTAATTTTTGTGATCCATCCTACACCACCTGAGGTCTCCAAGTTTTTGTTTCAGAAATATTACCCCATATAGAAACTAACAATTTCCCTTTTTTATGTTTCTGGATTCTTGAGTACTTCACCCCCCAAAAGCAGTAAATTATATTTAGTCGCTAGGCATCTACTCGGAGTTTTTCTCGCCTTTGGATTTGTCAGGCATGAATTTGTTTACCTTCTGCTTGCATTTCTTGGTTCCTTTTGAGCCGCATCTATTACTGTGTAATTCTTCGTTATAATTCCCCCTTTCCCCCCTCACGCAGTGGTATTCAAACCATTTATGAATCCGTCATTTTCGTTGAAGCCCCAACCACCCCTCTTTAAAGTTTGTTTCTCAGGTCGAATTATTTACTGATCTGATGCAACCCATTTACTTTACTACTTCAATCATAGAGATGAATCTAAACCATATTTTCTTGAACTTCAAGAGAAAGTTACATAGTTACCAGATCTTGCCTCTCCACCATTAAAAAGCTTTCCTCTCCTATGTCTGATGCCTCTCGCAACTCTTGACGACCATAACAAGCTGCTTTGCTAGTGTCACCCATCCTTCGCATGTGGAGCTTTGAGCTCTCCACCTAGTTGAACCAAGTTCCGTTAGAAGATTTTTGGTCTCGGTTTTAGTATGTATGATCTACCTGCCATCCTGAAAATAATACGATTCGCCTCCCCTTGGAGAAGAGAAGGTTACAGAAAGGAACAGGAAATACTATCCCCTTGCATAAGGATTATATGGCCCCCAATTTTCGTGATATACAAGATGCTCATTGAATGCAAGATGCACGCACGACTTTGCTGGAGTCATACATTATGTTCACCAAGTTTTTGACCAACTATCCATACGATATGCTATTTTTATGTCATACCAAAAATACAAGTGAAATAGAAAAGATCTTTTAATACTTTCTGTCATTCTCACTATTATGAAACATTTTCCTATTTCTACATATTCCTTTCATTCCGTATACTCCAAAAGAGACAAGGCGGTTTTGTCTTCCAAGCCGCCTTACTTTCATTGCCTATCCTCTCCAATCTTCAACTTGTAATTGTTTCCTCCACTGTCAGTGATTACACCCAAAAGATGTTAAGGAATGAGAATGCAACTCTCCATAGTTGTAAAGTGAACCTCCAACACAACGAGAGATGATTAGTATCTTCTCCAGATTTTTCAGACATACATACCAACTCACAAGAATCCTCCTCCTTTTTCCCTTGTGTGTTCCGCTTTAAAATTGCATCTTGCACTGCACAAACCACAAGAAAGTTTTGCTTGGAAATTTTGGATGTTCGAACCTGTTTTTCACATATTGCTTATTAATCTCCGATTTCTGACGCCTCTAGATCATAGGTTTCAATGGTCTTTAGCACCATCCCTCCATATTATCAGCTTTATCCTCCTCACTCCTCCTTGGTTTGGACATTATAATTATTCTGAAAGTAAAAGTATAACCGTTATAAATTTGAAATGTCCCTGGATCAATCGATTTTTTTTTTAATTAAGAGAAGAGAGGGTCAAAACGGTTTTTGGGTCAAAGCAACAAAGATAATAGACACCTTTTATTGAGACAAGCTGTCCTTATTATCAGTTGTCTCCAGAAAACTGCATTAGTTTGATACTGTCACTAAGAATAAGACATTAAATTACCCCTTTGCTTGGTTTGTGGTATATTTGATATCTGCTTGTTTTACTTTTATCCTTCTGCTTCCTCCTGTTTGATGGAGATGTGGAAAGATAGAACTAGTCAAATGTGTGAAAGTGTTGAGTGTTAAACCAGCTGTTGTTTCCTTGGAATTGTGGTTTCACGACAATATTGGTATGATGCATCTCTATCGGTATATTTCTTCTGGGAGGGGGGTAGAAGTTTCTCATTTGGTGCCTTATTTTCCGCTTTCTTTATGCTATGTTACCTTTAAATCAATCTTGAACTTGGGAGTTTGTTTGTATTTGGTTATTTTTCAATGCTACGGATGATCATTTATGGCGACGAATGTTACAGACCCGTGTACAGATAAAATATCCAGAAGTAACAGTACGTGGAAGGCAGTTCATGAATTCTGAAACAGAGCAGCCATTCCATGTTTATCCCGAAGCAGATATGTTGCTTTCCATTACAAGCCCCAAGTCCTTTTCCAGTTTTGCTGAATGGGGAAAAGGGTGGGCTGATCCCGAGATCCGTCGCCAACGCTTGCAAAGAAAGCGAACTTGGAAATCTCCAAGAAAACGAAAATCACGTAAACGTCAGCCTGATTTTAATACGGTTCGAGGAAGATTGACTGCCAAGCCTGTCAAAAAGTGACACACTGGTGAAACAATCAACCTTTTCCATCAAGCCACTCAGTTTGTCAGATCATTTTTGGTTATTCCCTTTTGTACATTTATGTCTAGTTTTGCTTCCAGATTCTTTTCATTTCCGTTACGGAATATAATTTCCCTTTCAAGCCGTGATGCAAATATTTGATTCAAAGCAAAGAATCAATTTCCCTTTCTATATTTTACTTCAACAATTCATCTACTTTAGATGTTCCTCAACATTATAATAACACACCTTGCAATTAAATAGGCTTCACATCATCCTTCTTGCCTATACTTGCCAATGTTGAGGAAAGGCAAAAGATCAAATAGCAGCATAGAAATTGCAGATAGTACTCAAGAGCAGTAGAACAAGCTGAAGACAGGTTTTTTAAGGTATGAACAAAGACCAACGACACCAACTTAATCCAATATGTTCACATTACTTGTAAGTCAAGAAAAGTAAAGCCTTGCTGGTGCTCGATAACGATGGATGAAGCATTAGAAATTTTGCAATTACGCTCCAGAAATCTACTACATCTATAAATTATCAGATTGTCCCTGAATGGTTGAAATGCGTCATCAAGCCTTTGGTTAATTAGAAAATTAAGAGACGAGGGGAACAATATAATTAGCATAGATCACATCGTTTCTTCTTTGTATTTGTTGATTACTAACTCTTTGCAATGGTCCTTTTCTTTACATTGAAAACTTTGTAAATTTTTCTAATATGTGACTATCACATCCTGGTACTGGCATGCTAGTAAGGGTGTTCGAATATCAACCTCAACAACAATAATGATTATTTTGTTACGTCCTAATTTTCAAATACTTCTTCATATAAGCTCGTATTACATCATCATCAAGAATTTTTACAAGGGGGATAATAAAATAATAAAGAAAGAAAAGAGAAATATATATACCATGAAAGAGGAAAAATAAAAGTTTTATTTACTCAAAGAAAAAATGTGGCCGTACATGTCATTTAAGGTTGTAATGTCTTAGTCAAAATTCCTGGTTTATATTTTGGTCTCATTTATTTTCATCAAGATTAAGAGGTTCGAATCTGCATACAAATATGAATATACAAGTGAAATTAAACATTATATTAATAAATATATAAATATCTTTTAAAAATTACCAACACTACAATATCACCTTTGATTAAAACAATAGTTACAAAAATTTTACTATTCATAATTTGGACACTATGTTTCCATTCAAAAATCTGATAAATACAATCCAAAAAAAATTATTGCAAACCCTGTTCTCGACACATCGACATTCAGAAAATATTATATAACAAATACTTGAAAGATTTATAAAACTTATCAGTTTCAAAGGGGAAATGGTGTTGGGAAAAATGTGTTTGATTGAGAAAGAGAGACAGAAGTTTTTTAGTTACGAGATAAAAAGGCACGCCCAAAGTAAAGTGGTGATGATTTATCCTTTGATTAACTATTAAATGAGCTGATTTGTGAAGGGTCTCTTAAAAATCTGATTGATTCGTTCAGACTCATTAAGAGTTTTTTTTTCAAGTATAACAAATGAATTTAATTACTGAAACTGGAGGATTCCAGAACAAGACCTAAAAACCAAACGTACTTAATGAGCTGAATCTAAGTCATGCCTTCATTAAGTGTAAACAAATGAGGCATTAATGGATGTCATTTTTTAGATCTTAATTTTTTAGTGTAATTCTTTTAACATTATGATTATTTTTATTAATAAAAATATTTTACTTAACACCACTTAAAAATTATAATATCCAAATATATGTAAGTAATTCATTCACACTTATAAGGAATGTTTTTATCATACATTTATAAATATATCAACCAGGTTAGATCGAAATCAAAATTATTATCAAACTGGGTTCCTCAATACTTTTGTAAATAAAAATTACACGCGTGTAGAATTTTTTTTTAAACGTATCCTTCTTAATATTTTTCACTTTTTCAGCGATTGACACGTGGAGTTTCTGGAAAAGTTTTCCTAATACAATTTGCTTTCACTGTCTTTTGTTAAATACATAGTTGACATTTTGTTTATTTTGGTTCAGGATTTTTCTTAACGGATAAGTGTAATATAATGAAAAATAATAACCTAAAATAAAAAGTAGCTAGTGGTTTGATTTAATCGTGACTCTATACAAAACGTTTGCCAAATTTGTCAGTCGCCTCTCTCCATCAAAAAATCTCCAGCATCGCCACTCTCTCCATTCTCGCGCGGTTTCTTTCTTTCTGTCTTCACCTTTTTATGACAACAACAGTGTTAGAAAACTGTTCTATTTGTATACAGCAGAAACATTGTGATAAATACATATAATTTTTGTTCCCTTTCCTCCCTCTTTCAGATCTCACTCGACTCGCACCCACACCCTCTTCGCCTTTCGCACTTATCAACGAAGCGAAATGTATACATTGCGTTTCTGTTTGTGATCAAGCCTTGAGAAAATTGTAGATACACATGCAAATAAATATATTTTCGTCCTATACCACTTATAATTATACAATAAAAATACTCTTCTGCCCAGTTTCTTTTGTATTTCTCGTTTTCCCTCATCTCGTTTTTATACAAATTCAATTGTATATAATGTCTCCTCTTTCTTTCTCTTCTTCCTCTTCCTCGTTTTTATACAATTCGATTCAATTGTATATTCCTTGTCCAAGTCTCTTTTTATCGTTCTCTTTTCTCATTTTATACAAATTCAAATTGATATATATCGTTCCTAAATAAACACTTATATCGTCATACCAATTCTTTTAATAAACACTTCGTCTTCTACAATTCTCTACCCCAAGTGTCTTTTCTTTTTTCGTTTTAGATTAATTCGCTTTAACTGTATATTATAGTGAATTATACAGTTGTCTAATGTTTTGCTATGGAGCGCAAATTTAACACTTTGCTATAACATACAAATATGAGATTTTTGTATTTACTATATTGAAAATTGCCCTTTTCTTAATTGCTTCATTTTATTTTATTTGGTTCCTATGTCTCATATAATAAATATAAAAAGAGGGAATATCGTATGCAATTTAATAGTTACAATAAGAATATTATGAATCACAATACTTAATAATATATTTAAAAATTATTATTAAAAATTTAATCGACATTTTTTTTAAAAAAAAAACATGTTATAGATTGAGATGTCTAAAAGTTGTGTTAGGAGTACTAGAAATTACAGCTTAAAATATTTTAAATATGGTAACTGTTGAAATTTCACATAAATCACATATATTGAGACAGAAAAAATAGCATATATTATTTGAAAATAAAATAAATACCTATATTATGTTTTAAAAAAAAAATATCATGTTAAAATAGTATGAATCACGATAATTATTATGTATTCAAAATATAAATGGAAAACAAATGATATTCTGTATTGGATCTTAGAAACATTAATATGCAATTACATTTACTGTGTTTTTATTTATATGTTTTTTTTTTTTAGAAATAAAAAAGCGTGTGGCGTGATACGTAAGCATAACGCGGTTGATGTCCTCACTTATATATATGCGGTGGCTGTAACAATATTTGTCTTCAAGCCTTGAACACTACAGTTTAGGTTTTTACTGTTCTTCGTCTGCGATAGTGTAAGAATCTTTTATTTATTCAATTCTTGATTTGATTATCAGTGTTGTTTTAAAGATTGAATCAAGAAAACTGAAATACTCACCGAATTTCAACCTTAAAAACAGCCTATGTTCACAAGTTCTCAATTTGATTGTTAGGATGATATTAACTAAACAATTAGTGTAATGGGGAAAATCACTTGGCGATAGTTGGGAAATTATGTTATTAATGGTCTATTGTGAGAACTTCTTGTTAATTTCAATTCTTGATTGGAGTTAGAGAGTTATTACATTATTAGTGTTATTTTAAGTTATTGCAGCATTGAAACAAGAAAACTGAAACCCTTTGAACTTTTTTTTTCTTGTTATAACATTCAATTCTTGATTGAAGTCAAAGAATTAATAAGATTATCGGCACACTTTTTTCCAACCTTGGAATTTTTCTTGTGTTAAATTGTAATTCTTGAATTGCGTTGGAGAATTATAAGATTAGCAGTTCACTTTCCAACCTAAATTTTTTTCTTGTTAATTCGGTTATTGATTGAAGATAGTGAATTATTAGCTTTGTAGTGTTATTTTCAAAATTGCAGCATTGAATCTAGAAAACTGAAATACTTTCCAACCTCAAAAACAGTCAATGTACTGGAAGCGGGTTCCTTTTCCTTTGTCATGAAGTTATCAATTTGTTTGATTGTATTTACATGATCAGATATTCAGAACAAATGTTGTCGGAAATGGTAAACTTCTTGGGAAACTATGTAAATATTGGGAGAACTTCTTTGTTTCAATTCTTGATTAAAAAAAAAAACAAGAAGAAAATTCAATTCTTGATTATCAATGTTATTATTAAGTGATTGCTGCATTGGATCAGGAAAACTGAAACACTTTCTGACCATGAAATTGTTCTTGTTATTCAATTCGTGATTGAAGTTAGAGGTACACTTTCCAATCTTAAAAGTTAGTTTTGTGTTTGTAAGTCCCCCAAAATAGTTAATGTTCTGAAGTTCTAAATAATTTTAATTGTATGTCAATCTGGAGACTCTGACTTTTGTGTGTATGTGCACTCTTTGATCTTTGCTGCATCGTCTTGAAACAACTATTATCACAGTATGGACCCAGACCAAGTTGTTGCTGGATTGGTTGGAATGGGATTTTCGTTATCTGATATTGCTAATGCTCTAGAAGTTGTGGGTCCATCAATTGATACTGTGATCGATTATCTACTCGATGTTTCTCGAAGAAAAACTGCAAGCGCATCAGCTAGTACTGCATGTTTCACCCTTCGTGCTGGTATGCTGGGTAAAAGAGGTTCTTCTTCTTCGTCTTGTTCTGCAGGAAAAATACGGTAATCAAGCACAATGAATTCATTCAATCAGCAAGTAGACCTAAAAGAAGCAAGGCTATAAATAAGTTGAATGTGTCTCAATCAGAAATCTTGCAAAAAGACACTGGAGGTCGAAATGTGCATCCTCCTATATAGGAGTTCGATTCTCGTGCTACTCTTCTCTTGAAAACTGAAAAAGCTGTATTAACACATCCTCTCAATTGCAAAGATGAAGATATTGCCCAGACTGCAAAAGAAGTTCAGAATTGTTGCAATAAACACTTTGGATTCTCATAGTTGAAGGATTTTCATAATTGATAAGCACTTATTCCAGAAAAGGTAGTCTTCCTTGAATACGTTAATGTCTACAAATTTGGAGGCAGAACTCTGAAGCTTGATAATGCTTCCAATGGTTGCATGGATGAACATATTTGGATCAATGTACGTTAGTGTACACAATGTTTGAGGGATTCTGTTTCTTACAGTGACAAGAAAGTATCGTTCCTAATCTGTGGGAGACTAGGTTTAGATTTCAGTGAAGGATATACAATTGTCTGTTGAGTATCTGGAAGATGATTGTGATGTTGTGCAAGATATTGATGATTTGGATGGTAAAACTCTTCTTTGGGTTAACATATCGTTTATGACCGTACAATTCTCCCAATTGTAGAGAAAATTTGGTGAATTTAACCATATTCCATATCATTAATGATTACATGCCCTCTAACTCGACCTGTTTACCAAGTCCTAAAGCCACAGCAAAGACCTGAAAATTTATTTTGAGTACACATAGAGATTTTTAAATTTTTAATAGTATTTACCTCTGTGGACTTTGATGCAATTCCTTTTGTTTTGTGTGTAGCTGCCCAGCATTACTTTCGTCCACATTCTACGATGGTTTGAGTTTTAGTTTTCTCACTGGCAACAACCCTGGGCAAATCATCTCCAACAGTGCAGAGATTGTTTTCGTATTGAGATTCAAGAGGATTAAACCCTTAGGCTTTAGATTGGCTTATTCCCTGGCAGTTGATGGCGAAAAAAACTTGCAATATCTTATTGTACGACACAACTCTCTTAGTTCATGATCAAAAGAATACATTAGATGAAAGTATATCATCCTACTCTTTCTTGCATTCTCAAACTTGACCTTTTTGTGTGACAGATGGTCTGTTCATTTCTTAGAATCGAATAAGGGAGATTTTTTTTTTGGGTTTTCCTTATCCTCTAACCGCTCATCCTACTCTTTCTTGCATTCTCAAACTTGACCTTTTTGTGTGACAGATAGTCTCTTCATTTCTTAAAACCAAATAAGTGAGATGCTTTTGTGGGTTTTCCTTGTCCTCTACCGGCAATGTTGCAGCTTATGTAAAGACTTTATCCTCTCGTTAAAAGGTACTTTTATGGCGTTCTCATGGCCTACCTAGAATGTAGAATGTATTCTTTTAATTATAAGCTTGGGTCATTTATCCCCTATATACTTTGCTTTATGAATCAAATAAATTGTAACTGATGTTAATAGTTGTTGCAGTTTCTCTGGGTAAATTTTGTGGAAACTACCTCTGAAAGGTTTCACAGAACTCCTGATTTGGCCAATGATTCAGAAGAAAGAGCTAAGCTTCGACACAAACAGTTGGAGGATGGACCAACAATAATCTATGCCTCAACTAGGAAAGAAACATTAAGTATATAGAAATTTCTTTCTAAATTTGGGATCAAGGCCTGCTGCTTAAAATGCTAAGGTAATATATATCCCATAAGTTAAAGTTATTATATTGCTCCCCTCTGATTTATTGATGTTGAGTTTATTTCGCCACCAAACTATTATTGTTTGAAGGACTTCAATAATTTTGTCTGGGCGCATTGGGTGTAGTGAGCGTGTCTTTAGGATGCACAATACCATGTTTGGTGAAGTGGACTATGGTGATGCATTACGCATGCTATTCAATTGGTTTGCTTTCATGTAATTTAGGTATAACTTGTCTTTGTGATGTTCTCCACTGTTGTGCAACAGACCTTACATATTGGTCTCTTATGCTACACCACCATCGAATCCAAAAACACGTGTACTCCAAACTTATGCTATATTTTATGTAACGTTCACTCTTTTCTCCCTTTTTGATGTGAGATTTGCCTTAAGTGTCATATGTACCCCTTATTCAGAAGCTTGCCAATCTAAAAACTTTCCCGTCCTCGTTAACTAAAAACTTTGACTCATCCTCATGAGCTCACCCACCGTCGTGAGTGTCACGTGAGGTTGCCTCCTTACAACTTAGCTTCCTGGCTAAGATTTTCCCCATCATCATACTTGGGGAACTTGGCTATTATGTCATAGTTGGTGTAACGTGAGCCCATGTCACATATCGTGTGCTTTGGCTCAACAAAACTCACAGATTTGTCTCTTGGAGAACACTTCCATAAATGCCCAAAAGTGCTCATACCATGTGAACTTGTGCTATGTTGTTATATATCACTTCACTCATTTTTCGAGCTTTTCGACGTGAGATTTTCCTATGGTGTAATATGTAACCCTCTGTCAGCAGCTTGGCAACATAGAAGCTTTCCAACTCTTTTTCTTCAACCTTCCCGCATCAACCCACTCTCCGTCCTGGGCATTGACAAAATTATTTTGTTTCGGCGATGAAGTTTGCTTGATATACTCTTCTTGTCAATTGACAGTATCATTGCGCTCTCTTTCGTTGCCAAAATCACTCTGAGGCAGGTGAGGAATTTCACGAGACCGCCCTTTAGCGTAAAGCTAGGTGGTGGGATTGTTTAGATGGAGTAATATTAACACACTTCTTGTCTCTTATTCAACAAGATAATCCATGTTGTAGGTCTTTGATCCTTTGCAATTCAAATTTTGAATGATATGTGCATATTCCCCGATCATGTTCTTGAAAGAATGCATTGTTGACTTATTGCCTCGCATTTTTGGGTGAATCAAGTTGGATCGATTATGTCCTGATCTATTTGCTTTATAGGGTTTGTATCTGAACCTTGGTCCAATTGAGGGTGTCCTATGCTAACCCTTCTTCTAGTTTGACATTGAGGCATAGTACTAGTAGTATTTGTTTTTATTGGTTTAATTAGTTCGGTGTTGTCCAATCTCTGTACTCTCTGATACTATTTAACTAATAGATGATTATAATATAAGAGGGTTTGTTCATTTAGATAATATTGTGGTATGCGAATCGAGGTTTTGACTTTTATTATTTAATTCCTGCTTGTGAACGAAAATTTTAAAAATAGTTTCATAGTAAACTTCACTTCTAAGAAAAATTGCATTGTTTTCTGAATCGCCCTATTACATTGATAGATGCCACAAAGAGTCTGCAACATGGAATGGTGGTCCTTTTAGTCCTGTTTCACGTGTCACGAGTTGTTCAACAATATAGAATGAGCACTTCTTGCTGTAGAGCCAAGACACTTGTGGAGTACTTTGGCGAGCACTTCTTTTTGGAGAAATGTCTCGTGTATGTCAAGACACACTAGCTATTGTGCTTTCTCTTTTGTTCCTTACAAGCTGCTTCATGTCAAGGAAGTGTGCTTGTTCTTTTCTGTTTTTTTTCTTCCACTTTCCTTTTCGGAGTGTGGAGGCAAGGAATGTCCACAGCACTGTAAATGTTGTTTCTAATATTTGATTCCTCTTGAGTTAGTCCCTAAGTTGAGGTTTCAGGTACTCGTTTTATCACAGGACATGCCACGTAAAAGCTATATTCATTTGTATCCCTTTGAAGTAAAAAGTGACTTCCTATGCATGTAAAGATGTGCCAAATGCATCCCATTGCTAATATCTTTTTCAATTCATGCTTACTGATGTTTGCTTTAATTTTTTGAGTATAGTTAATTTTTGCTCAAGAAAATACATGTTTATCACAGGTTTTTCTTGCAATGAGTTCGCTTTCTTAGTTTATGGCATTTACCTGTTACATAATGCACAGGTGTGATATATGCATCAAAGGTCGACCTGAAAGACAGAATTTAAAGGCTGAGGCAATGATCTTCTTGCAAGTTGTGTGAGTGCGTCTGTCATCTCACATTTGCTTGCGCTCCTTCGTACTTCGTCATCTCATTTTTGCATTTCTGGTCATTGTTAATCCTTTCTGGTGCAGAGAAATTTTGCAGACATCTTCTATGGTGGTTATGAAGGGAGACTTGGCGAGTAGCCTAACATCAAGGCTTTAGTCAGCAGAATAATGGAACATGTACTTCTTCTTCTCAAGGCCCTCTCTTTCTCTCTCCCTCTCTCCCTCTCTCTTTCTCTTATCTCTTGTATCTGCTAGTTTGATGTGCATGCCCCATTAAAAATTCTCAGCAAGGGCCCTTTTAGAAAGCATGTCATCTACCATAATATGACAAAAAACCTACAAATCTTCCTTCAATTTGAATGAGCTTCTTGTTACCTTGTGAAGATAGAAATTTAAGTGGAAAAATAGCACTCAGAAAGGGGGTGGGTTCGGCTATATACTCATGAAGGGTACATTCCGACTTGAAATGCACGAGGGCGTGAAGGAAAGACCCTAAAGGGAAAGACTTGGGCTGAGAAAGTGATAACAAAAGTACAAAGGAAAGATCAAGCTTTCAACATCAATTACAACAGCATACCATAATATAATCCTACAAGTGGAGTATGGAGAGAGTGACGTGTATGTATACTTACCTTGTCTTGAGAAGGAAGCTCTTAAGGTCTATTTAGGATTGGAAATCAATAACTTAAAATTAGGAGAAACACTTCTTTTCCCTTCATATGATAAGCCTTATAATACATTATATCCAGATTTGTGTTTCCCTTTCCCCCTAAATTCTAAGGAATTAGTTATAACTCTAGTAGTATGTTAATAATAAGAAGCGCATCTGGTGTAGTGGTATCGTAGTACCCTCCCACGATACTGACCGGGGTTCGATTCCCCGGATGTGCACTCGATCCATTTTCCATTTTTGTCAAATTTACGGGTCCCATATTCTTTCATTTCCTTTACCCGAAGGAATATAATTCACTTCAAGCAAGTGATATGAAGTTATGCCAATCAATTCCCCTTCCTATTTACTTCAACAACAATTCATTAACGTTGCAACTGAAAAAGCTGTATCATCATCTTATTGCAAAGATGAAGATATTGGACCACATTGGCAAAAGAAGGTCAAGACTTTGCTACAGAAACACTTCGCTTTTTCATTGTTGAAGGATTTTCAGAAAGATGCATCTGGAAGCTTGTTATCTCATCCAAGACTGACTTGTTTTTTTGCGAAACAGATCAGGTTATTAGCCCCTCACACTTTTTTCTTTCTTTCACCGTTCTCTTCCCTTCCCTTAAAATGGTGATTTCCAATTTCTCAGATTATGTTTCTGTAGGGAAATCTTTGTGTTTCAGATTCTGGCATTGCTGGACTGGCAATGTTGTCAATAGTTATGTCCACAGTTGATTAAGCTTGCTGCACAATCAGTCTTTGAGGTTAGCAAACATGGTGTTTCGGCTTCTGCTTCCTGTGTTCTGGTCAAACTATTTTGGTTGTGGAACAAAAAACGATGGGCAGGGATGCATGTAATAGCAATCATTTATTATGTCCTGAGCAATTCTAATGTAGGTGTGCATGTTAATCTTTTGAATTGTACTTCAAGGATAGTATTGGCCTTGTTTTTGACAGATTACTGTACTTTTTTTTATTTTTTTCCTTTTCTTTTCAACTCAACATAAAACCCCACCAAATGCCTGCAGAGAGTCCTTTGAATTGCCTAATCGCAGTCGATGAAGTTCACTGTGCTTCTAAGTGGGGCCATTATTTTCGACCAGATACAGGTTTAATTCTTTTAGTTTGTTTGATAAATCAGAGTAATGCTATTGTTGTAAATTGCTTCTTGCATTTGACGCTCAGGCGCCTCTGTGTTTTTGTTGCTTTCTGACAAGCAATATCGACTTTTTTCTCCTATGAATCTATAACACACACACACCACCACAATTTTCTATTCTTACGTTCCTTGAGTTTTGGTTATCATTCATTCTGTATCAGACAGTCCGTTGCACTGTAGACGTGGTCTTTTGCTAGACCTTGCTATCCAAATTCCATACCTGACTCTGTCTGCCCATTTTATTTCCTATTAAATCTCGCTATTCAATTACATGGACTAGTACCATTGAGCATAATATCACTTCTACAATCATGCTACTTAACAGATAAGAATGCCATGCATGACTAAACAAAAACCCTCGGCTTATCTCTTATCAACTCTGTTCTAGCCAAGCAAAAGCTTCAGGAAAATATTGACACAGATTTTCCATGTATCATAAGGCGATAATCTGTTTTGAAAGAGAACTCTATAATGTGGACACTCAGAAGTTCTGAATTTGACATTCCGATCATGATCTGGCTGCACTCCTGCCACTACTCGTAGTTTGAGAGACATTCTGCAGTCATTGCACATGTCATCAGAGGCTCCAAAAGATTTTTCTCACAAGTTAGAGCCCACTCGGTAGATAGATCGTTTTTTCCGGCCAAATCTCCAATTTTTAGTAAGATCTTTCCTCTGGATATGTAATATTTGTGGTTGGTATTATTTCTTGTATGTCCCTGCAGTTGCATTTGCATGCACCGTTTCATTCTTCATTCTCTCTTTCTTTCTCTCTTACTTTTCCTTATTTTGTTTGATGTGTTTGTGTGTGTGTATGTAAAAGGGGGTGGGGTTTGAGATCACATTTATTTATTGTTAATAATCCATACACCGTTTAAACTCCCATGAAGTTAAATTCTTCAGAGAACTCAATACTTAAATTTTGACGTTATGTTTGCCCATCATTTACATTCACACTCAAGAACTAAATTACAACTTTCTTTGAGTAGTTATGGTATTTAAACTAGATCCTTAATCTTTGTGCCACTTCATGTTTGTTGCATAATACCATGAAAGGGTTAATACTGCATATTAAAGGTACAGTCTTCATTCTTTGTACATATGCTGATAGAAAAAAATGGTAAATCACTTCATTTCTGCTGCTGTCGGTGGGAGCACTCTAAAGCACGATCATCTTAGCATCCCCACCCAAGGATTTTATGAATTGGTCGCACTTATTCCAGAAAAGGAAGACTTCCTCAAAATAATTAATGTCTACAAATTTGGAGAATCTGAAATCTCTGATATGCTTCCAATGGTTTTGCGTGGAGTGAACATAATGGGATCAATGACGTGTGTAGACTCTTGTTGATGGGGATTTTGTTTCTGACAGTGACAATGAAGTACCGTCTCCTGGTGATATGGCTTAGCTTCATTGAAGGATAGACAACTGTCCGTTAAGCATCTGGAAGATGATTGTGATGGTTGTGTAGAATGTTGTATGATTTGGATGGCAAACTCTTCTTTGGGTGAAAGATCGTTTATTACAGTACAAATCCATTATGAGAAAGTTGATTGACCCATATTCCATGACACTAGGGATTTAAACAACATAACTCGACTCTGTTACAAATCGAAAACCACAGCGAGACCTTTGTAAAACTATTTTGCGTATACATAGAGAATTGAAATTTAATAGTAGTTACTTAGTGTGGATTGAAAACAAGTTCCTTTGTTTGTCATAGCTGCAGCTTACTTTCATCTGCATTCTAAAGTGTTTTTAAATTTCAGTTTTCTCACTTGCTACAAACCACTGGGCGATCTACTATCTCATTCGTTGCAAGTTGTTTAGTAGGAGATTTTAAGAGGATATATCTTAGTTTTGAGATAGATAGGCTTATCGAGAAACTGGCAGTTGATGGAGGAAAACAAAGCCTTATCCTGTCGCACAGACCTCTTAATTCTGATCAAAGACCCGGTAGATAAAAGTTCTCATGCCTACTCTTTCTTAGTATTTCACAAACTTGACCTTTTGTGTGACAGATATGTCTCTTCAATTTCTTAACCAAACCAAGTAAGGGAAATGTTTTTGTGGGTTTTCCTTTTTCGCTTACCGGCAATGTTTGCAGCTTTATGTAACGCCTTCATCTTCTCGTCCAAGGTACTTTGAGGGGGGGGGGGGGGTGGGGGGGTTTCCTCAATTTTTCATTGGTACCGAGAATTTATATTTTATTATTTTAAATTAATACTGGTCATTTACGTCTATATCTTATGACTTCAAAATAATTGTACCGATGTGAATAATTGCTGCAGTTTCCTCGGGTGAATTTAGTGGAAAACTCACTTGAAGGTATAGTTATTTTCTGTTGCACAAAACTCATTATCTGGCCATGAGCCCAAAAGAAAGAGCAAGCTTCGACACAAACCGTTGGCAGGTTGACCAACAATACTAGATGCCCCTGAACATAGGAAAGAAATTTATATACCCAAATTTCTTTCTAATTTGGGATAAGGGGCTAGTGCTTGACAATGCAAGGTAATAGATCTCCCTCTGATTTTATTGATGTTGAGTTTATTCGGCCACCAAATATAATTGGTTTTGAAGGATTTCAAGATAATTTGCATGGTCGCATGATGTAAGGAGCATGCATGTCGTAAGAGTGCAAAATACCATAGTTGGGAAAGTGTACTAAGTGTATCATAAGCATGTTGTTCACTTGTTGTTTTTTATAATGTAATTTTAGTGTATAATTGTCTCTATGATATTTTGTGTGGTATATGTCTGCTAGGTTAGAGTCAAGGTCTAAAAATGTCACTGCCCAATGCCCCCTTTGGACTTATTGTCCACTTTTTGTGCAACAGACCTCACATATTGTATAGCCTACACTGTCCATGAATCCGAAAAAACACGCATATCCGTCCAACTATACGATGTTTGATGTAACATTCACTCTTTTCCTCTCTTTTTTTTGATGTGAGATTTGCATAAGTGTCATATGTACCCCCTTATTCAGAACTTGCCAATCTAAAAACTTGTCAATCCTCGTTAACTGAAAATTTCACTTTTTCTGAGTTAACTCACGCCTCCTCTTTATGTCACGTGAGGGTACCGTCCTTACAACTTAGGTCTTGCTAGCTTTTTTCCTTCATGCATTCGTACTTCGGGAACTTGATTCTGAAGGGTCATAGTTGGTATAACATAAGCTTGGCACATATTGTGTGCTTTGGCTTAACAGAATCACAGATTTTGTCTCTTGGACAACTCTCCACTCATTTTTCGAGCTTTTTCAACTTGTGATTTGTCCTAGGTGTCATATGTAACCCTCTATGAGCAGCTTGGAAAATCATGAGAATACTGCCTACATCTTCTCTTTGACCTGCCCCGATCAACCCCCCCTTCTCCTGGCCATGACAAAAAATGAATGCTGTTTAGGAATAAAGTTGTTTGATATACTCTGCCTTGTCAGTTGAGCGGAATGTTTGCTCTCTCTCTTTTCAGTTGCCAACATCACAATCTGAGGCAGGTGCAGAAGGATTTCATTTTTTTTGTTTTTTTCAAGACAACACTCTGCAGTAAAGCTAGTGATGTGTTAGATGGAGTAATATTTACAAACATTTTTGTATCTTATTTAACAGGTAAATCCATATGTCTGTAGGTCTTTTTTAATCCTCAATCAATATTTTTAGAGTGTTATGTGCATTTCCAGTATTCCCCCATGTGCATGAGAGGAAATTCCATCATGAACTTATTGTCCCTCTCATTTTTGTGTGAATCAGTTGGATCAATCTCTATGTCTTGATCTATATGCTTTATAGGTTTATTTATCTGAACTTGGTCCAATTGAGGGTTTATATGCTGAACCCTTCTAGTTTGACATCGAGCATAGTACTAGTGTATGTGTTTTAAATTTGTTTAAATTATTCGGTGTTATCCATCTCTGTACTCTCTGATACTATTTACTATAGATGATTATAATATAGGTTTGTTCATTTAGAATCGATTGTGGTATGCGAATGTAGGTTTTGACTCTAATCATTTAAATCTGCCTCAATTCTTATGAAAGAAACTTCTTAAAAATAATTTTATAGTTGACTTCACTTCAAAAAAAATTACATTATTTTCTGAATTGCCCACTTTCATTGTCATTACATGTTATTGATAGATGCCACAATACGGCTGCAAATGGAAATGGTGGTTCTACTACGGTTTTCGTTTTCACGAATCACGAGTGGTCAAGCATCTGGAATAGACCTGCTTTGCTGTTTGCCAAACAGTTTGTGGAGTACTTTGGCGAGCACTTCCTTTTGGAGGTGGGTGTGGAGGCAAAGAATATCTTTTCCTATTTATGCTTACTGCTGTTTGCCTTTATCTTTCGAGTATAGTTAATTTTGCAGACATCTCCTATGGTGGTTATGAAGGGAGACTCACATTAAGGCTTTAGTCAGCAGAGTAATGGAACAGATGACTTAGTAAAGAAACACTTTTCACTTGTGTTTGCCTTTCCCCTAAATTGTAAGGAATTAGTAGTGGCACCACTAACAACAATAAGCGCATCTTGTGTGGTTCAAGTCCCTCCCCGGTACGACCGGGTTTCGTTCCCCGGTGCGCACCTCAATCTTTTTTTAACTACATGATTCCTTTCTGGAATATAATTCACTTCAAGCACGGTAATTCCCCTATTGCTGCTAGCAAAGATGCAATTCCCCTTTCTATTGTGTTACTTTAACACAAAAGTCAGTCTTACTTCAGTGTGTTCCTCAACATATATAATAACATCACCTTTGCAATTATAGGCTTACATCATCATTCTTGCTATACTTGCCAATCTTGAGGAGAAGGCAAAAGAAGGAATTATAGCAGCAGAAAAATTGGGGATAATAACAGAAGCATTAGAACAAGCTGAGGATAGAGTGTTAAGGTATGAAGAAAGACACAACAAGATACTTAACCAAGTCCGAGTTCCCAAACAAATTGAATTGACTACATGAATATCAATTTTTTTTTATTTAAGCTCGTATTATAACATCATCAAGAGGTATGGTAAAATAACTGAGAAAAAAAAAGAGAAATATAACCATGAAAATTTTTGTATGTTGAGGAATTTTGTTCCTTACAAGCTGCTTCATCATGTCAAGGAATTTTCATTCCTCTTAAGTTAGTCTCCAAATTGAGGTTTCAACTACTCCCGTTTTATCATAGGACATGTCACATAAAAGAGATATTCATGTGATTTAATAGCAAGTTAATTATGCCCCTATTGATTCAAAGCAAAGAATCAATTTCCCTTTCTATATTTTACTTCAGCTTAACAACTCATGAAGAATCCTCAACATGTATAATAAAAATAATGGAAAAGGGTTAAAATTGCTTCTGAACTATGTGAAATAGATTATTTATATCCTTCGTTATATTTTGGGATAAAAAATGCCCCTGCTGTTATTCTAAGAGACAACAAATACCCTCCCTCAAGAGTTAACACCTTAAATTTTTATTGACGTGGTAGGCCACGTGGAACTAATCCTTCCACCTAACCGTTGCCAATTAGGATTCACTACAATAGAACTAGACCTTTAGCAGCGACAATAATCGCAACAAAAGCCCAAAAAATCGTCACTAAAACTTTTTAACATTAAATTCTAATTTTGTATTTTTTTTCATTGTTTTTAAAAAGTCAAAAATAATATCGATTAAGTAGGAGTTTGAAGACATTATATGTTTTATTTTTATGTCATATGTAAATGTACAAAATGTACAATGATGCCTAATATAGTAGATATTTTAATCGAGAACTATTTTATGGATTTTTCGTATAATTTGGATGTTTTTAATATTAATATTGTCAAATTATTTTTTTAGAAATTAGTTTGCAATCGACAATTATTATCATACTTTTTTTGTTGAAAAAATAGTTTTTACTAATGAATGGTTATTGGAATTTAGTCGCCACTAAAAATCACACATAACCTTTAATAGCAACATTTTAAAATTTTGTGGCGACTTTATCCTTTAGTGGCAAGCCACATGGGACTGATCTCCTAGTACTAGTATGGTAGTAGGGGTGTTCACAATATCAACATCAACAACAACAATAATTAATTTAATAATATAAGCTTGTATTATATCTATCATCAACCAATATTCACAGAATCATAATAAAATAAACTAGATATTTCAGGGGGATTTATAGATAGTAAAATAGTAAAGAAAGAGAGAAATATATAACGATGATCGAGAGGAAAAATAAATGTTTTATATGTTCAAAGAAAAAATATGGAGGTTATATATAATTTAAAATTACAAATTAATTCGTTTCCACCTCTAAGATCAAAAGAGTCCGCTGTAGCACTGGCAATTCTTTCGTGTTTAAGAATCCGGGTTCAAAGCCCGGGCAGCGAAATTTTTAAATTGTCATAGTTTTTTCGCTTATCAATTGGGGGTGTGGTAACATGTCTTTTTCCAACTTCTTCATTAATAAGAAGAAAGAAAGTGGAACAGGCGCACATGAGGTACAAGGGGAAACAGTGGGTCATGAATAAGAGAGGGTCTGAACATGAAAAGATAGACAAGGCTTAATACATTCAGGGCACGCATCATCGGGTCATTATTATCGGGCAAAAAAATCTTTATTTTATTGACAAAAGGGAGTAAGAGCAAAAAAGGGACAAAAGGTAAAGGGGGGCAAGTTGCAAGGTGCGAAGAACCAGAAAGAAAACGAGAAGTGAGCAAACAAGCCGAGGATCAAAAACCGCGGAAGCGGGGCGCGGGCGGCCCATGGGCCAAGGGGGCTAGGGGGGGTGGGCGGGGGAACGCCCATGATGAAAAAGAAGGGAAAACAAGGAGAGACGGGGGGGGTAAGAAGGCCGGGAGCGGAAAAGTGGAACCGCAAAGAAGGGACATTGAGGATGTGTAAAAGAAACGGGGCATGAGGGGCAAATTACCTTTAATAATGAAAAGTATTCCTCTTTGAATATTGCTAACTTCTCAAAAAAAAAAAAGGAATATTAAAATTGAACAAGAGGGAGTAATATCCTTAGTTAAGAACATATAAAGAGTTAGCTCATTAATTGTTCTAGATAATATTGTAGGAAAGTTGGAATACTTAACAATGTTTTATTGCTCAAATTTAATGAACATTTTGATGTATTATTGATTTATAATGATAAATAATAATGTGTGTAGACCTTTCTAAGAAAACCCTAAAAACGACTTACAATTTAGGTCTCATTCTTTACTATTTGCCAAAAGTGGATTATTATTTATAGCTATAATACTAAAGAATAATTCTCAAGTATAAATAAAGGATATTTTTATTTTGAAAAATAAGTAGAATGAATTACATTGGTGGTTGAAATGAACCTTTCATTAACAACCAACAAGCTTCATAAAGAAAACTAATAATTGAAAGACAAACCAAATCTAGTTTTAAAGATATATTGTTGATACTTTTGTTTTATGTTTTTGAATAAAATCATTGAGTATATGGACTGCATGTGAAGACTTTAAAGAACATGAAAATCAAAATAAATAAAGCCACCAAATTTCATCCACCTTTTGATGAATCTTTTTGTTAATTTTTAACTTGTCATGATTTGTATCAAACCCTACTCACACTCACACCTTATGTTGGAAGATTTTTTATGTTTGGGAAGATCTCTTTTAGTACAATAATGTAACATTTTAATATTTCAAATTTGTGTGAAAAGATTGGTAAATTAACTTTGAGTAAATTTGTTCCTTTAGTCATTTGACTATTGTTGTAATTCTAGAACATTGTCGGTAGAGATAATTTCTTCAAATTTGATGATATTTTGTTGGAAAAATAAAAAACACTAGAAACTTTATTTTCTCTGTTTTAAAGAAAAATGTTTTCATGTTTAACTTACTCAAGCTAAAAATAAATTCTCCTTTTTCTTTTTCATTTCTTTTGTTAAAATGAAAGGTTAGATTTTCCTCCTTGTTTTTAAAAAAATTTGGGAAAGAAACTCTTTCAAAAATTATCTATTTCTTGTCTTTAAAATATTCAAATGGCTATTAAATTTCTAAAACGCCTATTTTTTTATAGATTTGATTGGAATTTTGGACAAAATAGTTTTAAGTGCTAATATTTATACTTCCTCTGTTTCAAAATAATAATTTTTTTTAATTATTTTAAAAAGAATGATCTTTTTTTTAAATTTCAATCAATTTCATATGACATGTTTAAGATCACAAGATCAAAGAACAATTTTGTACATTTAACCCAACTTTAATTTAGGACCACAAGATACAAAAACCTTCTTTATACTCTTAAGTTTCATGTCAAGTCAAACCAGATCATTCTTTGTGAAACGAAACGTACGAAATACACAATTTATTTAGATTATTTAAATTCTAGTCATTAATTTATTTTTTGAGATTTCAATTTTGATCACTCAATTCTTAATTGTCAAAATATATTTATTTTATTTATTGTACAACCACTTGATGTATTTGAATTATTAATATTAATAATGATATTTTAATGATATCAAACACTCAATTATCTTTTCTTTTTCATATTTGTCAAATTCTCTACTTCTATGGCATGTATTGAATAATTATTTGCCAATAGTAATTTTGTATTTTTTCATTCAAAACTTTCATTTTGATTTTTTTATATTTAGTTTCCTAAAATGTAAAACGAAACTGATTTAATTTTTTTTTATTAAATTACAAGAATTAATAGTAAAAAAAAGTTAGCCAAAGATAAACTAGAAAATGGAGTTTTGGAAAAAAAAAATGCAAATGAAAGGACTAAAAATTGAGAAATGGAGGTGTGAGAGAGAGAAAGCGTGACAATTAAAAAAGAAATACACAAAAACACTTATCAAAAGAATATAATATCGTCGTACAATTATTATTGATTATACCTCAAACGCCGTATAATTTTTCAAAGTTGAAGCATTTCATGGGAATGTAACTATTTGAAAAGTCAAATTGTTTCTTTTTTAATTATGAAATTCGAATTAAATTTTAAAAAATATTGATATATTACTAATTTTGAAACAACTATTGTATAAATATTTCAATCTCTTTGTTGCATTTGATTTCACCAAGAAAAGATGTAACAAAAAGCATGTTAGGGAAAAAAATGGTAAGAAATATATAAGGAAAGAGAAGAGTAACTTATGAGTTACATGAAAACTTATTGACAATTGCAAATACTTGGGTCTAATTTTCAAATCTCAATTATTATTAGTTTACTTGCTTTTTTTTTTTGGGGTTGTTTGACAGAGTTTTGAAAGGTCCATCTAACACAATAATTAGAGATGTCAAGTTATCTTCCTTTTCATCACTTCATTTAGGTATTTTTTGAACTTTATTCTTCCTACTATTGTTTAGTTTAGGATGTACACAAATTGATAACTAATACATCAAATTGATAATATATTAAATTAAATCAATAAGCACCCCTACTCCAAACATAAATTGGGATAAAAGTGAGGTGAAGGATATTATTGCCAAAACTAAAACTAAAAATAAATAGGGAGCTTCTACAGAGGAAATAATACTCTCAATTGTTTTGTACTATAATTCTGTTTTGTCTGTCTAATTGGAGATATACAAAACACAATTGGATCATCACTATTATTACAAATAATTATGAATACAACGCATTCACTATTTGCCGACACTAAAGACCTTTAAAAGTTATATACACTCATAAATTTAATTTCTTTTAAAATTGTTAGGTGCAATTTAATTACTTATAACAGATTATTACTCTAATTTTTTTAGGTCAATTATATTTTGATTCCTTTCATTGTTTCTTTAATCTACTATACTTTCTGCAAGGAATCTAATTCATATCTTCATCAAACCTTTCCCCTCATTTGACTCATTTCCTTATTCTTTTATATATTTTTTTTAAAGAAAAACATTGCAAGTATTCTATATTTTTCACCTTTTGCATAAAAAAAACTGTAAAAATAAGAAAAAAACAATTCAAAATGGATGGAACAGATCCACATACAACTTTTCTTTGTTCACAGCTCACACAAGGAAAGGCTGGAAATTCAAATACAAAAAGCATTCAAAAGTTCTTCAAGTAGCTCAAATTATTAACAAATCAAATCAGATAACAGTCAATATTATTAGTAGTAAGAAGAAACCAACACAATTTTTCAAATCCAGATCTGGAAAAACTCAGAAATGTCAATAACTTTCCATTTAATATCAACAAGTTCACTCCATTTGTGCAAACAGAGAGTGAAAGCCAAAATCATAAACATAGGCAGATAAAAAACAGATAGTATAGTACCAACAGTATGTTTAAATTGAATTATTGACAGACAAATTCAGTTTCTATAAGCTGTAGTATATAGAAACACAAGAGAAAAAAAATGAAAAAATAATTTTAAAAAAAAGAGTTTATGACAACAATCAATACCCATTAAGAGCATTTCCTCATTCGTATACCAAACAAACCCCATCTCCAAAAATAAAAAAGGAAAAAAAATAAAATTAAAAATTCAATATACCAAGAGAAATACATTTTTTTTTATGGATCCTGTGGAAGAAGAAGAGAAAATAGAGAACCTAGCTCCTGCAACGAGTAATAGCACTGCATCCACGAGTGTAGGGATTTGCTTGAGCTCCAGGTTTGCAGTTGTAGTAAGAAGCTCCACGGCGAGAACACGGCACACTGTTCTTCTGGAGTGCACCATAGCTGATGTACTTTTTGGTTGCTAAAATACGCCTGTTCGACTCACTGTCAAGGGCAAACTCATCTTCTTCAGCCATGCACTCTGCAATACTCCCCTTGCATTCACCGGATCTCGCCGGCACCATCCAATCGTAGCTACCACTGTCGCCGGCGGCAGCCATGGAAATGAAAAAAGCTCCAACAAGAACACAAACAATCAAATACGAAGAAACTCCCATTTTTTTTTCCTTGAATTGAAAAAAAAATGAAAGAGAAATTAAAGCAACCTTTAGCTAATTCTTCTGGTTTATGATTCGGACGGCTAGTTTTGCCGTATTTTCGATGTTGAAAATTTGTTAGTTTCTGCAAATTGTGAAGAAGACAAGTTATAATGGGCAAGGCCAGTTGTATTATAAGTAGAGGTGGTTGTTTATTTACCCCTAATACTTTACTTTATTTCCAAATTGCCACGAAGGATTAGAAGAAGACTTTGATACTTTGGTTTATTGGATGCCCACTAACTTTTAATTTCAACGCGCAATATTTAGAAGAAGAATATTTTTTTAAAAAATTTAGAAGCCAGCGTTATACATAGATATGCATAAATAATTGGTAATGTATCTATCAAATATTTTGAGAAAATTTATCACGTATTGAGTTTGACAATTTCCACTTAAAAAAATTATATTTACAAAATATATAATGTGATGTTTTTCATATGGACCAAAAAGGATTAACTTGTTGGATCAATTTCGTATGAATACAAGTTGTTCTATTTTTTTTAAAAAAATATTCTTAATAAAAATTAAAATTTATCAAACTACATAATAATACGAATAAAAACTAGTAATATAACATATTTTTCATTAATTTATGATGGACGCTTCATAATGCTTCTCGATATGTCTTAGAATTTATTTTTCATAATTTAATTAAATAAATAACTTAATTAAAGTCTACAACAAACGTGTTTTAAATTATTTATCTATTTGAATAATACTAATTCTGAAGTAATTTTTTATATAATTTTTTTTTGTTTGTAGAGCGCCCAAAAAGCAATATTTTGTAATACTAACAAAAGTAATTTTCAATTAGCTTATAAAAACACAAAATGTTATTATTTAAAATATTTGTTAATATTTTCTTTGACAAAAATGCTTTTCAAATGTATAGTGAGACTATGAGGTAACTATGTGTTAGAGAAAACTCAAATCAAGGGATGATTTGACATTGTTCAATAATTTACAAGTTAGTACAGAAATACTTTTGTCTAATGTGTGGTTTCTTATGTCACCAAAAAGATTAGAATGAAAATTGGTCTTTGTTAATGTGCTTACCACTACTTAGTATGTAATTCTATTTAGTTGCTCATAGTCAATATGCACACTTATTTTATCATCAATTTGATAACTTTGAAATTTTCTTATATCAACCACTTAAAATTCTCTTGCTAAAATAATCTTATAATATAAAAGTACTTTTCACTATAATTTTACTTCTGAAATTCTTAAATGTTCATGGATCATCAGACATTCCATGGATTCTTATTTAGGAATAACAATTTTATTTGTAAAACGTTTTTACTAGAGAAAATGTAAATAAAAGACACCTTCATTTAAACGATTAATAAGATAATATTTTTTCTTTTCACTTTAAATTATACAGAAAATATGCACTATTTATAATTTTTATATATAAGATGTTCAATAATATTCTTTCTTTTGAACAAGCTTTCAGCTTAGTGGAACTATTTATAATTTTTATATATAAGATGTTCAATAATATTCTTTCTTTTGAACAAGCTTTCAGCTTAGTGGAACTATAAGACATAAATTTATATATTTAATTTCAATTAATTTAAACAGAGACACAATTACTAAATTGATCATTCTTATAATTGAAGCAAAGCATAAATGAAACATCAAGAAAACGCAAAAATATGCAATTATTTATTACGAAAAATAACCATGAGTAGGAGCAATGTATATGATCATTCCTTAACAAGAACAAACAAAATGATTGTAAAATTATCTAAAGTTGGGTCGAATTGTTTAATATGTGTAGAAGTTCATTGATAACAGGTGACTCTGCTGTTTCTGTCGTGCTGCAGTACAGGAAGGAAGATGATCGGCCGACGACCTTAAAAAGATTTTTAAAAGGCAGTAGTAAAACTTGTTTGGTGAGTCAGCTCTTGGGGAGTAGGTTGTCAACGGTTATCGTAATAAGTAGGAAATAGGATGTCCAAATTGGGTAGAAAACGAAAAGATATTCGGTTGACTGAGTCAACGTGGTAGAGTGGAGGTCCACGTAGTAGTGATTCCTTGCAGAAGAAAAGAAATACTGAGGTGCGCTTGTCGCTTCGTTCAAATAATTGTTTACTTTTTATTATCGAATTTAATTCACACAAATTTTAATTAAAACATTAATAAAAGTATACATTTTTGTTAAATTTATATTAGAAAAGATATTTTATTTTCTCATGACAAATATATAAAAAGAGAGAGGCTAATTTATTTATTCAAAATAAAAAAGGAGTTGATTATATAATTTATTTAAATATAAAAGAACAAAGACGGCAGAGTTAGTCCGTCTAATAATTTTGTCAACCGAAACACGTTTTTGGTCTCTTCTTTAGTAGCTGCCTTTTGTGTCCAGCTCATTTCCGTCACCGTTACAGATTCGCCGTTATCAATCATTGTGTTTCTGCTCAGTTTTTTATTTTATATATTATTATTATAAACAAATAAAAGGTAGGGGGCGGAATGAATTTGAGGTACCCTAAGTGGACTTACGTTATATCGACAGAAGCTATCAGAAGAGGTGTCTCGCCAAAGAGCACAACGACCTCGCATCTGTCAAGCGGTACAGCGGGTCTAGGGTATCTGGGGTGGTGTTGGGCAGAGACTGTGGGAAACTTCCGCGGCATATGGTGCGCTTGGGTATTGTATCTGCCGGACACGAGAGGGGGTGAGGCAGGGGTCTGGGGTCTTTGGCGGGTTGCGCGGGTTCTGGTTGCGAATTTAGGGGTGGTAGTATGGAGATATTAGAGGCGAGTGGGGATTACGGGATGTTTGTGTAACCGATGCGCTTGCGGAGTGCTAACAAACGGCTAGCGAAATAGTGATGATTCAACGTGTGGATAGAAGATTGCAATGTCGTGGGACAGTGCGAATCAATAGGGTCGGGAAATAATTATGAGGGCATGTGTTATGGGTGGTACGTGAGGGGGCTGTATCTAGGTCAAGGGGGAACCTGGAGGTTAGAGGTGTAAAAATAGAAAGATTTACGTGTATATATAATAGATATCCCTAGAATATTCAGATAAAAACAACATACAATATGAAGTTGTAGCAGAAAAAGAGACAATATACCATTGCAATAAGGCAACGTAAAGACGTCAGTCTCGAAATGATCACTAAGAAAGTTTGGGGAAAAAAGGGATAAAATAGTGAATACTAATATTTACTCGGAATGAAAATCTTAATTATAGGAGTATTTTGTTAAATTAAAACTTTATTACTAATAATTTTAAATTTTAAATTTGACAAATTAGTAGAACAATGTATTCATTGGAATTTCACAAATAAAGATCTGAAGAGATTACAGTTTATTCAGATTTTATTATGATATTGTAAAGATAGAAAAATTATTTTTTAAAAATCAACTGTATTGTAATAGTAAATTTAAATATAAAGAATAATGCACTATAATAATTAACAAGAGAAGCAACAAAAAAAAAAAAAAAAAACAAAAACATAAAAAATCTGATAATTAAAACACAATAGAGGAGGAAAATATGGAAGGGGAGAGTAACGGCGTTAAATTGAGTTTGAAAAGTGTGGTTGAGTATCCGTTATATTAGTGTGTGTGTGTGGGGCCGTATAACAGATCACAGGATGGGTCGGTGTATGCGCGTCCCAAAACAAACACCAAAGCCAGCTGTATCCTTCCAATTAATTATATACTCGAAAATGCACCAAACTTAATTATTTTTATCATAAAACTAATTAATACATTCTACACTATTATTTTGGTTGAGCTATTTCCTAAAACAATATAGTAACATAACAAATGAAATTTAAGTAGTACTTTTATGTGTTTGATATTAGTGTAAAAAAGTTTGTATTAGAGGCACTATCTTTTTAATATATGAGTTTTTAAGAGACATGTAAAGAAGAAAGTGAACAACTAATATGAGATGAGCGGTCTCAAATAATGATAAAGTAGAACTTATTAGCTGACTTTTTGGCATCCAATAAGTTATTTGTAATATTGTACTGATTTGTAGAGGACACCAAATTCTCTTTACCAAACCCTATAATATAGGCTAAATGGACTTTTAATTGAGAGTAGTTGTATATAATTTTTAATAAGAGTTGAATGACATCCTGTCATGTAAGCATTGTCCTAGGATCATGCTAATGTGAACTGTATCACACCAAAATTAGCTCTATTCTCATTGACATATGGCATTCAATATATAAGAGGGAACCGTTTAAAACACCTAAAAATTTCATTGGATGATGTTACTCAAAGAAACAACTGTTCTACAAAAAGAAAACAAAGTAAATTTCTGCTTTATAGGGATTATCTAAAGTAAAAAAAAGACTGCAAGACCTGTGAAATTCTCTAGCAGTGAAGATCATCAAGAAAATTTCATGATCGATCTGTCACATCTAGTAATTTTAACAGGATAGATTTATTCATTGGACACACTGAGCTGTATTTATAATAAATAAACGACTAGCTGTGCGGAGAACAAGTCCGAGTCTGAGTCCAAGAAAACTAACTGATGCCGGCATTGTAAGAGCTGATTCCACCCATGGTGTAACTGCATTAGCTGAAGGCCACAAAACTGAGTTGCAGAAGCTCAAAATGTTGTTTCAAGCTCCACCTGATACAGAAAGTCTGGTAGGTACAATGCCGGAGATAAAGAGGACGAAATGAAGAAGCAATAACCGTTTGGGTTTATAAACAAATGCAGACAATCCATCGGTGCAAAAACTCAAATGCAGTTTCAGAGACACACAATGAACACATAAGCTAGAATACAAGTTCAATGTTGTGTTAGTAGCACGACTATTAGCAACCATAGATTTCCTCAGAGATGCAATTCAACACCACAATAAAATAGTAACCAAAAAGGAAACAGTTAAGGCCAGAATCTAAAACAACACCCAACATACAGTAGGAAAATTTGCACATGTAAGAGCTGCCCCAAACTTAAACGAATGAACTTAATGCATCTTTCTGTCCTTGCAGTGACAGAACTAGATAATTTCTGACATCCAGAGACTAAGAATACCAGAGACAGTATCTATTAGCACGTTTGAAGCCCCTTCTCATGTCGCTCCATGACAGAGCTGATGTGTTTTGAAAAGAAAAAAGGTTCTTTTCAGCCAATATTATTGAACTCAGAGAATGGGCAACAAAAGAATAGTCCATTCATGAAGCCACAAAATGAACCAAACAAGGTTTATACCAATCACAGAAAAATTCTGCACCGTTGGCAGCTTACTGCAACAGTAAGGAAAACAAAGAAGAAAACCATGCGTCCACATAGAATTTAAGAATACCATATCTGAGATACAGAAAGAAGGTATCACAAGTCTGGATCTTGATGCTAGATATTTTCTTTGCAACATTAGCCGACTTCAGTGCAATTTCAACTCTGGGCTAGGCAGCATAGTTCCAATGTGGAACATAAGCTGATCATCCAATTTTGATAAATAAACATGTTGGAGGTTTCGAGTTCGAAACCCCTTGTCAGCGAAAGCAAGGGGTTTGCCTTCTGGGTCGAGCTCCTTGCACCAGACTTGCCTGGTGTGGGTTACCTCTCCTATGTGGTGTGCGAGCTATTGCATAGAAGCAGGGTTTTACCCTATGCGCACCCTAAAAGGGTAGCGGCTGCGGGTTTCCCTTGTCGTCAAAAAAAATTAAAATTAAAAATAAATAGATAAACAGGAAAAAGAGGGAGGTAATTAGTGCATACCAAATTAATTCCATTTCTTCAACCAGCTATCGGCAAAGTACAAACTGCTGTTCGCACATTGGAGGACATTCTCCATGTTGACCTTCTTCACATTATGCTATGGCACTATTCTACGATTATGTTGAATTAACAAACATATGTAACATACTAAAAGAACAACAACAGGTAATTTCCATCTTTCACCTAAGAAAATTGCCACAAAAGCCATTCGTCTCATCTTTAGTGATGATGATGACTCAAAGGACAGTTGAAAAAATCGTATGGACAGACCAAAAAAACTATCAGCACGCACAAATAATAAAGGCAAAAATTCTGAATCACATACAGTGTAATTGAACAAAATAATAGCTTTGTTGCTCCAACTCTTCAGAAATATAGACAGGTCGTTGTCAAATCCTCCAAAAGTAGTGCATTTTTTGAGGATCTGATATGGGTACGGCAACATAAAAGTTGTTGAACCTACAACATCTTCATATTGTCATCATCATCTTTGCCAATTTTTGGTGGATTAAAGGTATTGAAAATTGCAGGTACAGTCCTGATTATAGGTTTAGCATATTTTGACGATTCCTTTGAATTCCCTTTTAGGATCTGGTAGTCAAGCCTTTACCTGGATAGTGCCATTCAAATGACGGTCCAACAAGACATCCCACATCAAATGAGCAAACAATAACAGGATCATATGATATAAACCCAAGAAGTTAAAACCTACCATTAAGGCTTTCTCCAATTTACACTCATCATCATCAATCATGTGATAGGTTTCAGTAAAGACAGAACTCTTGAGAAAGTTATGCATAAAAGAAAGAAGTGGAACTTAAAACCCTTTAGATCAATAATCCTACACCACTTGATATCTTGAGGTAATTTAAAGTGTCTTCATCATGCTGTAAGATCTAAATCAGAGTCATTTGCAATCAGTTAAATGATTGGTAATTTATTTTTATTTTTTAAAAACTGGTAAGATTGTTATTCTTCAGCATTAAGGGCATGCTGTCCACCACCAAAATGTGTCAATTACAGATATCCTAAAAAATCTACAATCTGATCTGTATCTACTACACAATTGTTTACACCAAAAGCTAGAGATACTATACAATTCCATTTGACCTTGTGTAAGGAATTGGATCTATTTTTGAAGCATCTGCCATTCCTTTCCTTCCAAACTGACCACCATATACAATGATGGTATCAACCTTCACCTCCTTTGACTCTTGGTGCCTCCTCTCCGTACCCAGCTCTTCGACAGGTCTGATGTACATTCTGACATTGTCCTACAGATTTGAAATGTTAAGGAACAAATTCCAGATTTGAGTAGTGAAATTACAATGCAAGAAAAGGTAGCTATTAGTTTCACTTGTCATATTGCATTAAAAACACCTAGGAACCATTTGTCTACCCTTTCTGATCTGAAATACTTACTCTGTTAAACAAGCTCTCTTTATCACTAGCCAAGTGAAGCATTTCACTTTTTCAGGCTATCCCCCTTCCAAAAATATTTCCAGAGGTGTTTTGGTGTCCCTGCCATCACCTGGAGACCTCTTCTGTAAGCACTGTTGACTGAGAAGGGACACCTTTGTTGTGCTTCCACAACATCCTGTCTGTGGCATTTGTGTTTATGATCACTCCATCTAGTAGCATCCCTAATTACTCAGCCAACCTTTCCACCTCCCAATCATTGAGAAGTCTTCTAAAAACTAAATCCCAACCCTGTTCAGTCCAGCAATCACCAACATTAGCATCAGGGTTTCCACAAATTTGAAAGAGATCCAGAATATTACATGATTTGGTATTTACCTCCTCTGAATATCTCATTAATCCTCATTGCAGTCTGCCAAAAATTGAATACATCTCTCTGCACCATAATTGCACACAAATAAAAAAGTTAAAGCCAACTAATCAATATGCATGGATGAAAGGAATATCGAATAAATAACTTAAACCATTTCAGTCTTTTCATGCTTGCCCTCATGGGAATTGGGAGCTATATTAACACCCACACTTCGACAACCTCGTTCATGCTTTATAAAGATATGAGCCTAACTCAACCCCAAAAACTAGCTCATGAGGATAGGATTGCCAAAGTCTATATAAGCAAACCACCAGTCCATCCCCAACCAATGCGGGACTATAACCCACTCTAACATCCCCCTTCAAGTCTAGGCCTGACTGGAATGTGGACCGGGCAATCAAATCAGGAAGAACCTGCACGTGATACCATGTAAATATATGACACTTGGGCATAACTCAACCCCAAAAGCTAGCTCGTGAGTGGAGGACTGCCCAAGTCCAGATAAGTAAACCACCAGTTCATTCTCCAACCAATGTGAGGCTATATAAGCCCACTCTAACAGTTATTACATATTTGAGAAACACATCCACAAAATCATAAAACATAGAAAGACAGCCAAACTGTGCCATTTTTTTCTATTTGGAGGGGGAAGAGCTAATTTCAACTCCAATAAGCAGACATTGAAAAAACAACTAAAACATATTCTTCTTACCACTGTATTCAATGGTTCATACATGTTCTGGCATTTAGCTTCAAGTGCAGACTTATCCTCGGAACTTTGCTTCAAGCTCTCATCATGTTGGCTCTATATTTAGAAAAATCATGTCAAGTTTTTGTATTCCTTTTACAAGAGGAGCAATCGATATTTACTCAAGCATTTAAATATACCAAGCATAAAGTAAAAAAATTAAACACATATCCTTAATGACCCTTGGACTAGTTGGTTCGGGGATTGATAACGTATTTTGTGGTCATTAACACTTGTTCTGCCTACCCCAAACTAACCATTTCCCCAATTAAAGTCCTATTTTTCTCTTGTAGGTTGTCACAAAGTGTGTGGAAAATGAAAAAAAGAAATTCTACACTAACAAATATCTTTTGTCCTTTTATGATCAACACCAATAAGCTTCGAAATTTGAAAGACCTCTCTTTACAGCATCTACATGATTTAGGTGATCTTGTATAGTTGCTGAATTTATAGCTCCAAAAATAATCATTGTAAATGGATTGCATTAAGGGAAAAGCTTATTTCTTGTAGGCAATAACTATAAAACATTTTGACTTCCAATACGATTGAGTAGAAGTAAATGAGGTAGAAACCAAAAAATGGAAAAGAATAACTTACGGGAATTCTTGAAAAGAAGATATAATTGTCCTGATTTCTCTCCTTTTTCTTCAGGTCCTTTGCTTTATTTGTTTCTTCTCATCTGCTTGGTTCTCTCATCCACATAACTTAACCTGATGTTTCAAGAGAGAAACCAAAAAAAAATAAGAGAATTCCATCCTTAGGTAACTTCTTATTTTTTGAAGAATCAACTCTGCTTTGTCTTGTGCCATCTGTTCAACCACCATTCTGTATCATTTTCTCCCAATTTTGAAAAGCCAGGATTGATATAACAAAGGGTGGTTTCTTTTGGAGTGAAACCTTTATCTTTCATCTCTTCAAGTAACTTTCTTACCTCACTCCGGCATGACAGTCTCAATGACCTTTCAAGCTCCGGCCTTTTTGATAGCTTGCACCATCCAACCAATAATATGTCATATGTTGAAGAATTTGGTATTACCCCTCTGACTTGCATCTCGTGCATTAGTTCCTGGGCCTGTCTCATTTTTCCCGCCTTAGCAAAGTCAAAGATGAGTACATTATAGGTACTAGTGCGAGGAACAAAACCTTTTGTAATCATCTCACAGTAAAGTTTGATGGATTCCTTTTTATTTCCAATTTTCCCATGGCCAGAGACTAAAATGTCATATGTATTAGCATTAGGGACAAAACCCCTTCCCTTCATTTCATTGAACAAATCAGCTGCTTCATTCATCAGTCCAACGGCTGACAGAGATGCTAACATAGTGTTGTATGTTGCAACATTAGGAGGAACTCCTTTAGCCAGCATCTGTGAATATGTCGCAAAAACCTTTTGGAATTGGTAACTTTTGCAATATCCACGTATGAAGGCATTATAAGTGGTAGTATCAGCTGAAAATCCTCTCTCTCTCATGTTTTCTAGTACTGACATTGCCTTTCTGGTCATCCCTAGCTTGCATAAAACAGCAATAAGAGTGTTGTGAACAGTCTGATCAAGCTTAAGTCCCATGCCTACAAGCCGCTCATGCATTCTCAGAATTATATCTGCTCTTCTATGGCCTGAAGCAGCATCGAGAACAATTTTGTGAATAGCTGGTGAAGGACGAAAACCAATTGTCACCACATCTTTTAACAAATCCATTGCTTTTTCAATATCACCTACTTCACAAAGTCCCTTCACCAATATATTACAAGTGATTGAATTAGGCATTATCCCACTGCTCTTCATTTCAACCCAGACTTTAACAGCACTTTCCAGCTTCCCCTCTTTGCAGTAAGCATCAATTAAAGAATTGAAAGTTTGAACATCTGGAACTAGACCAAGTTTCCTAATTTCAGCATAAACAGACTGTACCTCATACTGACCAATTCCCAATAACCCGTTAAGCAGTACATTGCACGCTATTGTGTCAAAGCATATTTTTTTCTCTTTCATCTCTTCGACCAATTGAAGAGCATCTGACTCCTTCCCTTTTTTAAAGAGTCCATCTATCAATGATGTGTAATTCACATGATCGGGTGACAAACCCTTAGATGTCATATCCATAAAAATGGCCTCAGCTTCATCCATTTTACCCAGTTTTTTCAAATTATTCACAAATGTATCTAACAAGAATTCATTTTCCTCAACACCATTGGACTGCATTTCCTCATACAGAGCAAGAGCCATATCATGTTTCCCAGCCTTAAAGCAGCCATCAATCAGGGTATTATATGTGAAAACATTAGGGCTAACATTTATGCTTACCATTTTCCTCATTATTTCAATAGCTGCCTCAACCATTCCACTTTTGGCATAACCATTAATTACAGAAGAGAATGTGACAACATTTGGTAAAACACCTTTCTGTTCCATTTGTTGCAGTAAAATCTCTACACTCTTAAAGTCACCAGATTTGCAGTGCCCATCAACCAATGCAGTATAGGTAATATGATTTGGAGTTATGTTACACTCCAAGAGTGTCTGAAACATGTCTTTTGCCTCCCTGGATTTTCCAACTTTAAAAAGCCCATTTATCAAAGTGGTAAACAAGACAACATCGAAAGGCACTCCTCTAATCACTATTTGACTTTGGAAGTTAGCAGCAACTTTTTCAGCCTTATTTTTGTACAAGTGATGAATAAAGATAGAGTATGTCATGTGATTAGGATCCACCCCCACTCTTCTCATCTCATCAAGAAGTAATTTGGCCTCATGAAACTGCCCATTTTTACAAAGACCATATATAAGGCAATTATAAGTAACAATGTCATGGAAGAAGCCAAGCCTTGTCATTTCTTCATATGTAGCAAATGCTTTCTCAAACTGAAACCACTTAACATATTTACTAATTAATGTGGTGTATGTAATAGTATTTGGTTCTAAACCCAAGTTTCCTACTACCAGGCCCTTATTTTCACCATCATCATGGTCATGTTTTTCTTTATCACCAACATAACTAACATCTATATTTTCAATAGAGTCCAATAGCTCAACCATGATGCAATTCGCAGCATCAAAATCTCCCATTATGCCAAAACCATTAATCAGAGTATTACATGTAACAATGTCAGGTGATAAACCTTCTCTTTTCATCCTCTCCATCATCTCAAATCCACCACTCATCTCAACAGCCTTACAATATCCATGAATCAGAGTGTTAAAGCCGACAACGTCTTTACAAACACCCCTATGTTTATCACTCAACATTTCCATCACCAATTCTGCATTATACAAAAGACCCTTATCACAAAACCCCTTAATTAATATATTACAAGTGAAGGTGTCAATGAAAACACCCTTCTTTAACATATCAGACAGCAATCCAAAACCCATTTCAACAAACCCAATTCTGCAGAACCCCCATATCAAAGTGTTATAAGTAACAGTGTCACTTTCGTTCTCTCTAAGTAATTCAAGCGCTTTTTCCAGTTTCCCAACTTTGCAAAGCGAATGCACTACTATATTGCGAGTAACCACATTAGAGGCCACTCCACAAGCAAGCATATCAGAATAAAGGATAATTACCTGATCAACCAATCCTGCAGAATTGAAATGATGCAAGAGACGGTTCCATGAAGGAAGGTCAGGGACAAGATTGTAATTTCTCATTGAAGAGAACGTTTCCGTGGCTCTGGAAAGACGATGACAGCGAAGGAAGAGATGGATAAGTGTGCAGAAAAAAGAGGTGTAGAGGCTTTTCTTCCGATGAGTTTGGATTGGTGTACCGGTGGGTGTTGCCGATGAAGAGAATGGGAGGCATATTCTGAGCTGCAATGAGATAGCAACGGAGAGCAGAGGGAGACTCTTTTTCCTGCCTATCAACTGTTTGATGAAATGCCGCTGTGAGTTCATTGTCTCGCAATTGCCACCATTCCGTGGAACTGTTATTTTCCGGCACAAGTAGTAGTAATAGCTCAATTTTGACACATATTTGACTATATGTGGCCAAATCTATTTTAAACAGAGTTAAAATAAATTAAGAAGGATTATACAATATTAAAAATTAAAAATTACTTTTACTTTTTAACCTGTATTTCAATTTTATTTTATAATTTTTAAAGTCAATCCAAACAAAATGTAAACGTGCAACGTAAAAATTAACTTGTTATACTTTTATAGGAGATGGTACTACTTAACCATCAATCAAATATGTTTTTATTATCTTACCAAGGTGCATTATTTCAACTTTCAAAATGTGAATCGACAACAAAAATACTCCTTAATTTAAAATAAATCAACTATATAGATTTTTTCACTATTTCATTTAAGTTCTAACTCATATCATCATGACATTATATATGTAATTTAAGTTTCTAACGAAAACCAACTGATTTAATATAATCGTTACCCATTCTTTACTTTTAAATCATTCAAATATAACTTCTCTTATAACAATCAAAATCTGATACTCCAAACATAATAATATAAAAGTAAATCGAATGTAATATACCCCTGATATTACTTGTAAGTTATATTGAAGAACAACATTCATTTGTGTTTGTTATTTTTCACATTCTAATATTCTTTTATTACACACAGAGGGGAGTGAACGGGAAAATTAGGGTGAGTATTACAAAGACAGACAATCAAACCTTCACCAACAAAATGAAAGTCCAGCTAGTCAACTAACCGACATTAATCTAATTTTTAAGATTTATTTAGTGTTTTCTTTTTGGATTTCTTCGTAGCATTTTTTATCCCGCACTCTAGTTTGAACAAATTTTTAGCAATGTTGCCATTAGCACCACGAGGAAAGAACCCGCCATGAGCATTTTCACTACCAGTGTTATACATAATCCTTAGAATCTCTTCAGGAGTTCGCCACTGAGAAAGAGAATAGTAATCAGCTGATAATATGTTTGTTGTCGTCCGATTCTCTGCACCAAGCTGCCATGGCACGAACAACCCTTCGTCTTTAATACCACACATTGCCAAACGGTTTCTTAAATTTGAAATGTGGATTGTGAACTCTGCCACAGTGTGTCTGTAAGGGTATACTACTTTTCCAGCTCTCTCGTAAAGGTACATTCTGATCATCGCGTCTTGTCCTGATTCAACGCCTAATAGTCCTGCCAAAAGCTGCAGTAACAAACACAATTTGAATTTTTACTAAATCTAATGAAAATTTAAGATTTAATTACTTACCCTTTTTGATTCATAGCCTTGAATGAGGGGATTTGTACCAACATAGCCAACTAAGGCAGCATATGGTAGTGCATAGCAAGATAACATGAAATTGAGACTATCTCTGTAAGGATCAAATGGGGGTTGCAATTTGTAACCAAATGCTTCATCAAATAGATGTGCAAAGTGTCTAGAGCTTAGATCCATCAAAGGTCTTGGCAAACCACCTACTTTCGATCTAAGTGCCCTGCAATTATCCCAAATCAGAACAAATTAGTTATAGTTTGAGTCATGACTTGATACGTAAGTCTTTTTTTTTTTTTTTATATTGTCAGTGTATATAAGTTAAAATGGGATAAGACCGGACCTTAGATGACCAACTTCTTGCATGGCAAACACTCTTGATGTGTATACGTGTAACAAACAATCCAAAGATTTGCTTTGCGAGACACAATGGAGTGAGCCCTCCATGGCTTAATTTCTGGGTGCTACAATATAAAGGCATAACCAATGTGCCAGCCCACAAAAGAAGTCATTCAGCTTCCAAAAACTCTAAATTCTCAGAGAATTGCAATAAGTCAATATCTTCTTTGGTTACTGGGAGTCCGACTTTCGGAGTCCCAGTTGGACAAACAAGATTTTCAGAAATGGAAATGCAGAACATCTTGCTTGACAACAAAATCATAAATATTGTTATTAAAAGATGGGAAGGTGAAGTAATTGATATTATAGGCATTTTAGTGTTTCTTTTTTTAAAAAAAACTTCTTTAATTAAGTAGTAATGAAGATTAAAAGAGAGTTTATAGGGATATATACTATGTATTATGACATACTTTATACCTAATTTTAAGCAATGTTATTTGGATTTCTAACAATAAACACCTTATTAGTGACTAACTAAAACAATGTGAAGTTTATATGCCTTAGCTAAACTCTACCTGCCTTCAACCTAAAACAAAATAGAAGAAAGATAAATTAAGCCATGAAACTCAACAACTTAACAAGTGTGTTCAAGTTAAAAAAAACATTATCATTATACTTGTTTTAAGAATTCTGCTTTTTTTGTACACAATCTTTTTATGATTAACATGATTAAATGAAAAACAAATAGTAAAAAAATCTACTAAGTTAGATGAATCTTTTGCTTGACAACCCTATAAAATCCCCATTACATCAACCTTCACATTTCATCTTAAGAGAGTTAATACTACAATTTGTTTACTACTATAGTAACTATGGCCAAGAAAAATTGCCTTGTTACATTTGTCATTTGCATTTTCCTACTTGTCAACTTAGCTTTTGCAAGTGAAATTTCTGATTCATCTTCAGTACATGATGAAACTAGTACTACTGAACAAGCTAAGGGACTAGATAGTTACTTTCCATGGATTCAATATACACGTCCCTGGCTATTTCCTCGTCCATGGCCATATCTTTATGGTGGTTACCATCCTCATCAATGGCCATTTGTTCTTCCTCAAATGCCTAGTGGTTTCTTTCATCCTAGGTTTCCTTATTTGTGGGCTTATCGTTTTCCATGGTCATTTCTGTATCCATCATCAGCTCCGTCTCCACCTAAAGGAGACGAAGAAGCAGGGAAGAATTAAGAATATTCACTAATAATAAAAACAAGTGTTGGGATCAACACATATTTATTTCTAAGTTAATTTATGTTTTTAAGATCACATTATTAAGTTTTTACTGATTTTCAATGGTGTTTGATTCGGCATGTTATGAAATAAAATCTGAATTTTCATTTTTGTATGAATTGTCCTCCATATATATCCTGTTTTAGCCAATGTAACTTGAATTTCTTTTCATGAAGACTTGATTAACAATGTAAACTTTGTATGCCCCAACTAGACTCCACCTCTTTCCCACCTATAATCATCATAATAATGAAGAAGATTTACTAAAAAGAAGAGTAAAAAATACTAATGATTATAAAAATAGAAGAAAGGAAATAGGCCGTAGATCCATAGGATTTAGGCTCCGAGCCTAGGAGTTCATGTCTCGGCTCGCCTTGTGCTGTCTTCTTATTTTTAGTTGTCATGATAATATTTTGCACAACACATCAAGGGTATAAAAGTTTAAAAAATAATTAATTCTTTCTTGATTTTATATATTAGGGGTATAGTTTAATTTATTTACATTATATAATTATAGTTTTTTATTTATTGTTATAATTAAGGGGGGTTCCCACAACTATTATGTAACCAATTGTATAAAAACATTATTTCTAATTTTGTATATAATCTAATTTTCTCTCTCCTATCACAATCTAATTTTCTCTATCCGCATTCACAATTAATTTTCTCTTCCGTTCCTCATTCTAACGTCTCATCCTACATTTAATACTCCATACAAATTTTGAATTTGAATTTTTGTCCAAAAGTTCAGTAATCCCTCTAAGTTGAAGTTCTCCCAAGTGAAGTCAATTTCGTAAGTTATCCTGAATTTTAGTTGTTACCTTTTTTTTCTAACCTTATCTATAAATTGTATATGTGTTTGTTTTTTTTTCTTCATATATTTTGATGAAATAATCATTTTTTTGTTCTGGATAGATCTAAAATTAGTCAAAACAATGACGGAATCGCTACCATCTTGAGGATTACCAGAGGTAGTCTTTGCATCATGTCCAATGTTTGTTAGACATTTTTCTACCATCCTTTTCAATGGGGCTTACTCAGAATTTGGGGGTTAATGTAGGGTCTTTGGAAAAATCCAAACAACTTATAAAGAACAACCATGGAGAGCTGCGATCAAGGAAAAGAAAAAAACGACTATGCAGTTCAACAAGTGTATTAAAAATGCAAAGCTAGAGGCATTAAAATTGTACAAGGTACAAGAAAAGGAAAGCATGTGTGTTACTATTTGAATCAGAGGAAAAATGATTGTTAAGTCGGATCTGAAGAACTTAATAATTCATGAGAAGGTCTTAGAACACAAACTAGATTACATTTCCTTGTGTTAATAGTTGTCATATCAAAATCATTAAATTAACGTATTGTATATAGTATATTCATGTGCGGTAATTGTATATAGTTATATGCATGATGTTTATGTTATTTTTGGTTTTGTATAGATATACAAAAATAGTAATTGGACTCTTAGTATACAGATGGAAAAATTTGAAAGATATGATTAGAATTTGTATATTTAGTAGTTTATACAAATTTTTGAAGTTAGTATATATATTTAGTTTACATACAATCACAAAAATTGATATGTACAGTCTGTTTTAAGAGCTAGTAGTAGGGATTGTATATAGCTGGGGAAATATATATGTGATTAAATTTGTTATATTGTAGTAGTTAGTAGAAAAATTATCGAATATAATGTCTTGAAAAAATAAGATATACAATTAATAAAAACATTGAATAAGGTTCAGTAGACTATATACAATTAAAAAACGAATAACATATATCTTTGTTATACAAATTCGTAAAAATGCATTTTTGTACATGTATATATTTATTCAATAGATTGTATATGTCTATTTATTCAAATCTATTGGATGTGCATATACAATAAAAGACTTGAAACGTGATGGTATATACTATTACAAAAAAGGTAGTCATATATATAAACAGAAAATAATCTGTGAATGACTTTTTTTTTTTATTTTTTTTTGTATATATAGGTAGGTATGCAATTCTACAGAAATTAATTTGTACCTGACTTATTATAAACAGATTTTTTTGTTTGAATTTGAACGTAGGCTTGAAAATGGGACGGTTTTCCCTAAAATTGTGGCATTATCTTGTGATATTGTACCATATTTAATGCTTCAGTTACCAAACAAGCTTTTTTTTAAAAGAGAATTGATAAAATAATAAAAAAATTATATCAAAAATAAAGACACCTTTAATAACTTACTATTCCCCATATTATGTAATTAGGTAAACTTACCCAATATATGTGATTTAATATAATTAAGTTTGCCATATATGAAATTTTCCCTAATAAGTATTATGTGAACTTGATTCATGCACCAATCTAAATGAGTTAATTTATTTAATTTTTAATATAGTTTCTTAAATATTTATTTAATATTTTATATACGGGTAAAATGGTAATTCAACTTTGAGCTTTAAATGTCCCACTTACTGATTGGACCTTTAACGTTTAGGTTAATTCCTAATTAAAATATCTAATTATAATATCTATCTCTATAATTGATATGTATAAAATAATAAATAAATATCTCTCTCTCTAGGTATATACCATCATATTTATTTTTTTTTTTGAGATTTTATAATGTTAAATAGTTTATTTAATATTTTTTTTATTCTTATCATAGATTACTCTGCTTTAAAAATAAATTTCGAATTTAACTTAACCTCAAAAACTAGCTCATGATGAGGGGAGGATACTCGAGTCTATCTCATCCCACAAATGTGAGACTCAAGCACCATAAAATTGAAAGTAGATTTTTTGAGTTGCTAGGAAGTTGGAAGCTTCAGCCATAGTATGAAGTGTTTTTGCGTTTAAATGTGTAAGAAAAACTATGTAGTAGTATTTTCATTAATAAATAATGAAGTATATATAGGTGAGAGTTTATATTTTGATACAAAAGTTTTTGGCGTATAGTCGTAAAAGAAAAGAAGGTAAATACTTATCGGTATCTATAAATTAATTCATTTATTATATATTATCAAGTGATTTAACATGATAAAAAAAAAAAATAATTATAATGAATTATAGTGAAATAATAGAGTGTATTAAAAGGCAAAGGCACAGGGCGAGACGTTTTATATGGTATAGAGCGATGCATAAATCTCGAGAAATGATAAGTCTCATGGATCTACGGAGCGTAGTCTCATGTGTGTTCAGTAGTTTTATTACTAAAAAAATAAACAAAAGTAAACCTTTTCATGATTCATGATTTTTATTTTGAGATAAGTATTGATAATAAATAATATAGAAAAAAGTAGAATAATTAGTAAATCGTTACACCAATAATAAAAATATGATTTAAAGCAAAAAAAATTAAAAAAAAAATAAAAATACCTGGATATACGTTTTTACACCCATGACTTACGCCTTAAATTTTAATACTTACACCTTATGAATCTATGTCGTTAATTTATGTCTCAGAATATTTTTTGTATGCTCGCTTCAGGACTCACCCAAAAATGTTTCTCGAAACAGAGTGTACTAATTTGACACTGAACCACTATTATTGAACTTAGAGCCCAGTCCAGTTTTTGCACCATCATGGAAAATCAGGCCCAATGCCAGCCATAAGTTCTTGGCCCATACAAGTCTATTTATTGGGCCTAATGCCAGCCATGAGTTCTTCCACCATACAAGTCTTTTTTTTTTTTATGTTTGATATCTATTGAAAAAATATTATCTTAAATTATTTGTATTGTAAAATTAAGGAGGTAGCAGGAGTTACTATACGTTATGGTTAATTACAGCTGAATTTGTGGACATTTACATAGATATATTTACAATATTGTGTATAATCTCAAATAACATTATCGAAGATAGAATGTGGTGTGGTGAAAATAGAAATGAACATGAGATGTGTTGGAAAATACAGTTAATATGAAATGATGCTTGTGAAATTTTTCTCTACTTCTACTATAGAAGTCGTATTTCTCTACTTTAAGAAACTTAAAAAATATTCTCCAAAAATTTTGACTAAACTAAACCTGAGAAAGTTGAAATCTTTTCTATACCAAACACATCTTTTTTTCTAAACGAGTGAAACTCCAGTCACCTTCAAGTCCAAATCAAATTGTTTCAAATACTATTTCATTTCATTTCATTAAAAGAAGCCATAAATTAACTTTATCGGGATCATCTTTTCTATTTTTTGTATTGGTGGAATGGTTAGAGAGGTTTTTGTACTTGGTTCCATTTGTCAGTTGAACTCTTATACTCACTATTTCATCAACTGAATTCTTAAACTTACTAAAACATAATATCTTAAACACATCTAACCATTAACTTAGCTTATGTAGCAACAATATTACTGAATACTTTATGCTTGCTTACGTGACGCCACCACAAATCAGATTTCCTTTTCAATTTTATTTATTTACAAAACCAGTCTTTCCATTTCATGAAAAGTTCTCACCCCTCCCTCGCACCACACTTTTTCTCCTTCAAGCCCCCCACCTACTCTTCTTCCTACAGCCCCGCACCACACACCATACACCACCCCTTCTCTTCCTTCTTCACTCACGCCCCCCACCCCTCAACCCACCCAACCAAATTTTTATCCCAAAACTATTTTAGTTTCTTTAATTTTTTAATTCAAATTCTTCTTATAAAATCTTAGTCGAATTTATACACTTTTAACAGGTAGGTTTTCGAATTTTATTTTTAAAAGTTTGAAATTTAGGTAATATTTAATTTCTTATGTGGCATTCAAAATGACATGAAATTTCATAAAATGATGTAGAATTTCATGAATAAGCGATTGTGATACACTCACACCTATAATAAGAAAGGGGCTTACAGTATTGCATTATATATCCATTTTTTAAAAAAATACAATAAATCAAACATTCGCAAAATCAAGCCATATGTCATAGACGATAATCCAATAATTATTAACTTATGTATTACAATTCACAATTTATACCTTATAATAGGAACTTTGTCCATGAACCTACTATAATATGGTCGAATCCTCTGCAAACTATGTATTATATGTTTACCGAAAATCCAACACAAATACAATAACATTTTATTGAAAAATTCGAGCAACATAGCTGTGATCTATATCGCAAGATTTCTTAATTTCATTAGAAAGGTGAGAGCTTTTTCCTATTGTAGAAGTTTCCTGACGGGCCTCCTTGAGGTAAAAGAGCAAGCCAAACAGGACTTTGAGCACCCTCTTCAACAGTCAATATGCCACAATTGTAACATAAATCAGTTTTTACAAAACCTGGACAAACACAATTTATGAGAAAATTTGGGTATTTTTTAGCCAATATTCTTGTGTAACCATTTAATGCTGCTTTTGATAGTGTATAAGCAGATATTATTAGAGGCCAATTTTTGCTTTCTAACAAATCCTCTTTGAAATCTTTGAGAAAAACATTCAAAACCTCATCCACTTTGTCTTCTGTTAGATTGTCACAATCATTCAAGACTCCTATAGCCCATTCATTGCATACATGCTAAAACAAAACATCGTGTCAGTTACTGGACTAAAAATAGATGTTCATAATATAAGGATTAGATAAAATATGTACGTACTTGGAGCTTTCCAGTAGAGGAGGAAACATTGACAATACGTGGTGAATCAGATAATTGAAGTAGAGGTAATAATTCTTGTATCATCCATTTTGCACCATAGTAATTTGTTTTTATGCATTCTTCACCTATATCAATAGTTTGAGTGGCTACTTTCATCTTCTCAATGAATAGATTTTGCTACAACATGACCAATACAACATTATTTCATTTCAAATGTACTCAAAAAAATTTACACAACCATAAAATTGAATTATTTTTTTTTTTTGAAGAAAGTGAAAGCTTGAAAAATTGATAATATAAACGAACAATGGACGCGATGACAAGAGGGCGCGAGTTTGAGTTATATGTAAGGGAGTAAAAAATTAGGGGCTCGTAGGGCGAAAAAATAAATAAAAAAATGAGAAATCCATGTGATATATAATGACTTACTTGTGGGTTTATAATGAAATCTTTATCCAAAAGCACTCCACGAATTGCCGCATTATTCACCTGTTTATATGTTATTTAGAAATTAGTAATGATTTGTTATATTTGCATCACGTAGTACGGTTGAGCAAATTCATGAATCTATTAAGCAAACACAAAGTTATAAAGAAAATTGAGATTAATTATGATTAATGCATAAAGCTTGATTAAAGAAACCTTTTTCGGTTTTTTTCATATTCGAGTGGTCAAATAATTTTAAAAACATTTTCTATGCAGGAAAAAAACTCTTTTTTTTTTAAAAAAAAAGAATTTTGTAAGGAAAACAAATTTCACAAATGGTTTTGCACCTCACTCACCATATATAGTATTTGTCTAAAATATCATATACAAATGATTTTAATCACTAATCCATCTCCAAATAGCCGGTAGAAAACACTTCTTTTTATCTGTCTCTTCATAGCACATCATAGTTATATAATTTTTAATTTTTCAATCGTGAATTCATTATTAAATAGGATTATTGACATACTTTTTTTTTTTAATTTTTTTAGCTTTGGATTTCAATTGTATAAAAGAATTAAAATTGAAACGGAGTGGAAGAGGAAAACAAGAATCAAGTTGCCAACTCTACCTGTGAAATATTGGAGTGTTACAATACTAGAAATATTATTTAGTCACATCAAGTTGATGAAAAATGATATTATAATTAGAGTGGTCATCCATATTAATAACAGCTTCATTCCCTTTTTTCTCATCTCTTGCTGTTAAAATCACCAATATTCCCTTTGATGCTAGTTGTCTACATATTTCTAATCCTATCCCTTTGTTGCCTCCACTCACAACTGCAATCCTGATGATAACAACAAATTAATCCAAATCATAAGAAATTAATTCATTTTCCGATACTTATATTATCTTAAAAAGTAAAAATTGGAATACCAACAGAAAAAGCTGGTAATAAGATAATAATTATTAGTTGAGTGACCATCTAACAAATCAATCCAAATTTGGAGTGGTAGATTCTGCTTTAAAAAGTAGTGAAGTTGAAGTTACTTCGTTAGTTTCTAGGAGTTGGATTGGAAGCTTCAGCCATGGTATGAAGTTTTTGTTTTGTTTTAATGTGTAAAAGAATGAAAGAAAAATATCACTAGTATATAGGTAGATTGAGCGTTAATATATATATTTATTTTGTCAGAATAACTAAAAAAAAAAGAAAAAAGAAGGCGTCACTATATTAATAATTAAGGAAATAATTGTCAAGAAAACAAAAGTGGTTGTAATTGAGGACCAAATGACAGCCAGAGTTTCATGGGACCACATAAGTCTTAGTTGGCATGTTTTATATTCAGCGAAAAAAAGAATATTAATCATAAGTATTTGAATAGAAATTAAGAAAATATTATGGGCGATGAGTATGATGCCAATGAAAGAAGAGAACTTGAGTGTGTTGGATGTTGAAAGACACCTCTACCTCCGGTAGGGAGTTTTCGGATTCTTTTAAAACTAGAAAATGTTTTGCAAACAATTTTGCGCAACCAACATGAAAAAGTGAAGTTTTCGTTTTGTGCCATTTTCTTCAAGCCCAAAATCAAATTGTTCAAAGGATACAGTTCAATAGGCGTGATGCTGAGAGAAAAGTATCGGCTTTTATTCAGGGATAACAAATACATCTCCTATTCCTCAATTTAAAGGTTACGGATGCATTCATTGAGATAAACACAGCATGGCTACAAACAAAAAAATGAAATATTTGTAAGGAGCCCTTGTCTCTTCGTGGTCAGCAACATTTGTCCGTTGTAATTGTACCCCTAATACAGCCAAGTTTGTGAATTTTTTTTACCAGAACATACTCAATTCGTTGACCTTGTGATTAACCCAGGAAGTGCTTCACATTGTGAACAAGAGGGGCCCTGAGACAGGATACACAGATTTGCCTCACGTGTTCAATTGGGTGGGGGGAAGATGTTCCGAATATTCATTCATAATACTCTTTAACCATTAAAAAGATAACAAAATCCTGATACACTAAATTCATTTCCTGCTAGTGAACTTATTTATACAAGGGAAGTCAATAAACAAAGAACTCAACTTCCAAATATCACTAAGTCTGACCAAATCAAGAAAAAATCCCGCAAAACCCTCATATCACTAAATTCTTAACCACTATCTGCAATCATTTTTTCATGAAACATTAACCATTTTACTTATTTAATGATCCAAGAAGAAAACCCCCAAAAAGAAATCACAAAACCCACATACACAAATTTAAACAAGAAAACTCATACCCAACATACAAAAAAGTGAATTATCTAACCAGTAATCAAAAAAAGAAGATAAAACCCAGTATAATTCAATTGTTTTCCTACATTATACTACATTAAGATTTTATTATTTTGAATTTATTTTATAAATAATTTTGTACCCCTATTCTCCCTACGTGACACTATTTTCTGGGCTCATCGCGAGTTGACAATTTCTTCAATGATATTGTCACCTACTTTGATAACCATAAAATACTAAGGGATCGTTTCGTTTGAGTTCAAGTTATGATGAGATTAATTATGACGAGATAAATTATGGTGAGATTAGTTATGATGAGACAAGTTACGATGATATTGTTTTTGAATAATTACCTATATACACACCTTTATTTTTCATTATTCCTTACTATTTTAAAAAAATTCTAAAATCCCTTATTTTTTCCAAAATCTAGCCAGATTCATTCTCCCACCTTAACCCACGATTCCCCTTCATTTTTTTCACTCATTTAATCTCTCCCTATTTCACTCCAAAATCCGTTACAATTTTCATATCAATTTGATTTTCAAAACGATTCTCTCTCCGATAATCAAATTGAAACAACTCAATAGTTACAGCATCTCCTCCATGATCGTCTTAAAAAAAAATTCTAATACATATGGATCTGGATCGTTTTTTTAGTATTGATATCACTCAACCAAAAATTTCTAATATCAGACGAATATATGATATATTATTATGATGATGATAAATGAGCTAAAAACAGAATTACTTATAATCCATACAACACACAATTGCATTTGCTTGAAGATTATTCATTAGTACATGTTATTCTAAGCTTATATCATCAGCTGCACGTTCACAATTAACAACATACTCTCATTCGAATGATGAGACTCCATTTCGATCAAAGAACAAACCAGACGGACCGTCATCAGGCTGTAGAGCAAGCCTTACAGGACTCTCCGCGCCTTCTTCAATAGACAATATCCCACTATTGAAATTGATATATGTTTTCACAAACCAGGGACACGACAAACAAGTGATCTGAAGACGGATGCTTCTTGCCATTGACCCTCGGAGTAAGCAGTTATTGCTGCTTATAGGAGACTATGTAAGCTGACCCGTTCACGAAGGCCCAGCCTTGGCGTGAAATGAATCTTCTTTGAAACCCTCAGATATTGATTTATCACCTCTTCTATTTTCTCTTCTGCCAGGTTTTCGCTGTCATTTAATACTCCAGTAGCCCATTCATGTTTCAAGTTCTGGAAATGCAAACAGAAATTTTCAGTCACTACTCATGGATATTATCTAATTAACATACAAGAAAATTAAAATTTATCAAATTTGCTGATAAAGAACCTTAATCATTTAAGATATGTATAATAAGTTTGCTGGGATTGTTAAGTGTTCCGCAGACAAACATTTCCTTCATAATTTTTATCCTCCGGAGGTCGGACTAAGGCTTAATAAACATGTCCTAGTCCTCCTATGCACATGTGAAAAGTTTTTTCCTGAATTAGCCACCCCACACTTGGGCTCTAATTATGGGATAAAACCTTAACTCTGTATGGATATCTTAACCTTCCAGTGAGTACAGTGAAGAACTCGCAACTACAGTCGTTGACTTATGCATCCATCAACTCGCTTTTCGATCAAAGTAATTTCATAACCAAAAAGAAAGAACTTTCTTCAGGGACCAGTCCTGTCTCTAGATGTATTAGTCAATCAGTGGGACACCCAAAGCACCTTAACTGAATGTTAATGAAAGAAAGCCCTTCCATCCTAATCTCTTCTACTGAAAAGAGGGCTGGGCATAGGCCATAGCACATTCTTTAAACAGAAAAGTCAAAAGACTAAAGCCAGATGATGTTCTGTATCAATGAGTCTCCACAACTGTTAGGACTTCCTCAGAGTCTGTTAATCTTATTTTAATTGCTAGGAGAGCAAAAGGAAGTAATAGTTGACCACACGTTGTAGAAGATCAATTGCTTTAAGGCATTTGTTTAGAACGCAATAGCAGATTTGAGTAGTTTCAAACTTTTAATCATACTTTTACTTCAGAATATATCAGTTGCACCAGCCAAGCATGTATAAACATAAAAATATAGAAGTTAAATCACAGTAAACTGAAAAATTACAAAACTCTGAAGAAATGTTGCCAGGTTAATACCTTTAGCTTTCCCAGAGAGGATGATACATTCACAATCCTCGGCGACTTAGATAATTGGAGGAGTGGAATACATGCTTCAGTCATTTTCTTCGCACCATAATAGTTTGTCTCAAGACACTCCTTTGCCAACTCAAATGACTGAGTCAATATTTCATGCCAATTGCCTTGAGATCCTCCTGTCTATAGCACAGAGAACGATAAATAAAGCGTGCTAATGATGAAGTTACGTGTCAAAAGTTTAATTTTCCACAAAGAGAGAACGAGCGAGAGTTATGGCTACTGATTGTGTTGCTTGATTGTAGAACCTAATAGACTCATTAAAGAGGACATGTTCTGTTTCTTGATCATTATGTACAGGGCTACAGCAGAAACCTCAATCCAAATCAAGTTGCACATAAATTGATCAAAAATGTAGTAAAATGAAAGATCTGGTATAGTTGCTTTGAGCGTATTGCGTGCCTAATTAAGAAACTTTCGGGGTTGTGAATTCTCTTAGACGCGTCACAGAACATACATTATGATATGATGCATGACAGTAACTATAATTACAGGTAAGTTACAACATTATAACGTAATTACAAGTAAATCTCTATAATAAGCATCAATTAATAACTTCTTGCACAATCAATTAGGCACTAAGTTACTAGCAAATATCTATGATAAGCATCAAATTAGTAACCTGATGAAAATGGTAACAAAACTGCTATATTACACTTCATATTTGTCATACAACAATCAACTATGTATATTCGTCCCGTTTCAATTTGTTTGCTCTTTTTCATAGTTTGACAACTCTTTAATTTTAACTTTCCACGTGACATGTTTAACCACAAGATTAAAAGTCATTTTGGTACCTTCTAAGTATCTTTAGTTTAAGACCACAAGATTCAAAAGTCTTTATTTTCTTAAACTCCATCATAAGCTAAGCTAGGTTGCTAAAACTATTAGCAATGTTAATGAGTGCGAGTTGGATTCTCCAAAAGTTGTGTAATTTTGGAGAACCCAACACAGGTGCAGCAACAAAAGTACAGAGCCCGCGCAACAAATTGAAACGGAGGGAGTAATTGATTCAAAGTTATAAGGGGTTACCCCACTGGACTGTCGTTTAGCTCTTACGGCATCAGCATCAGCACTGGCTCCAGCTATTCCTGCATTGTTCACCTAATGAAAAAAGACCACAAACATCAACAGCTTATTTTACCAAATTGTTTAGGTCATAAAACAAGAAACTTAAAATCAACAACATTATACCAAGATATCAAGCCTGCCAAATTTTGTCTTAATAAATTCAGCCAAAGAATCAATACTAGAATTATCCACAACATCAAGCTGATGAAACACCACATTGTCAGCCAAACCAAAGCCTTTAAGTTTCTCCAAAGCTTCAATCCCTCTCTTCTCATTTCTGCACCCCCCAAAAACAAAATTACCAAACACCCCCCCAAATTTGTAGAAGCAAGCTGCCTACATATTTCAAATCCACATAACCTTTATTTGGCCTTGTAAAACCTACTGCCATACCTGCACGCATTAATCAATCAATATGTGACATAAGTTGAATCGTGCTTATGTAGTTATTAAAACCTAGGTTATGATAAAATAGAAAATGAAAATTAATTATTTGAAACTTAGAAACATCTATATTTTTTTTTCTCTATAAGATAAGTAAACAAATAAAAGGAAAATATAACAAAAAAAAAATCACATAAGATAATAGGGTATAGTAAATTACTTTGTTGCTCTGCCTTCTGCCATCGATAATAATTTTGGTTATTTTGAATGTTTCATGTAAATCGATATGAATAGTTTCAATCCAAAGTATAACTATGCATGTTCTCCATTTCCATTTTCAAGTTCATGCAAAAGGAAAAATTTAAGGAAAAAGAAAAGAACCTTAAAAGGAAGGTCAGATGTTTAACTAAAGAAACAAAAAAAATAAACTAAGGAAATGAAAAATCATTTTTTACGTTATATAGAACACGTCCTTGTACGTGGATACCCATGTTATTTTTTTATTATTCATTAGAACAATTCGAATTCTACATATCAATGCATGTAAAAGAATAAAAAAATGCGACAATTATAATTAAAATTAAAAATTGTGACAAAAATCAAATGAGAAAACAATCTTATTTTAATGTATAAAATTATCAAACACAACAAACTGAAATTTAGAATTTAGATAGTAATTACCAATTTTGCATTATATATAGTTACAAAGATTAACTTTTGCTAATGAAAATACAATTAAACAAAATCATAATTTATGGAAAATCAAATTAGAGAAGTTTTATCCCAATCACATCAATGAGAAAATCTTATTTAATGTATAGAATTTATCAACAAACTGTAAATTTAAAATTTTGATAGTAATTACCAATTTGCCATTATATATAGTCACAAAAATAGATTAATTTAGGCCTAGTCCAAACAAATTAAAAAAATCAGAAATTAAGGAAAATCAAATTAAGAAGGTGATTAGAAGAAAGACATATACAAATAAACAAGAAACAAACATGCGACAACAGACACACTTTGAAGGCTCTAGTCATAACATTAGTTATATAGAAAAGCAAATACCAAAATTCACTATATATTTTTTCAAAATTTTTTAGGACGCTTCTCACAAAAACAATTATAGTTAGAGACTTTTCATTTAGTTAAGTATGAAATTCAAATACAATAATGATATAAGCGGCACTATTAAACGATAGAATGAAAAAATTAACCTTATAGAATACTAATGAAACAAAAAAGATGTATATGAAAAATAAAAACAGAGAATTAGATAGTGTAAGTACGAAGATGAAATATTATTCTTCCTTATCACAATGAAAGAAAGAATAACAATAACAACAATTATTATTCCAAAATAATAATCGCAATAAAGTTGCACCAAAGTAATTTGTCTCTAAAAGTATAGTATTGATCTATGAAGACATGGCACATCTTCAGTGAGCATTGATTTCGGGTCTTTATATTTGGATTTAACTCAATGGTCTATAATAAAATAATTATGGTTTAGTATAAAGAAAAATATTTAAAAATTGGAACTATTTTAGTCGTTTAAAAGGGTTTAGGAAATGCCTATATTTATTTATGAATACTGTCTTTCAAACTTTTGACTTAACCATTTTTAATATTTAGTGTGGCATATAGGAATTGATTACTATTATAAATAAATATTTTATAATATTTTGATTTTTAACACAGGATAGAATGATAATTCAATTGTATACTCTCTTGATTAAATCTTTTTTTTACCATCAACCAAAAACAAGCTTCATAGGAAAAAAACTGGACAAATACAATGAGAAATTATCACACGGTGTAATATAAACCAAAAAGATTGAAGAGAAGACACCATATCAGAAAGAAATTTAGCATTCGGATTTTGAACATAGATTAGCCAAAAAGAAAACATACACAATGAAATAATGTTATACTATGACAGAATCAAAAAATATTAAAAAAAATATTATGACAACATATATCAAAATTGTAGTCACCTTACTGTTTTTTTGGCTATCATTTAATAGAGACCGACATAGGAGTAATATAACAAAAAAATTTAATATAGAAGAAAAGAATCATTATAATTAACAAACACTAAACGGAAGTGACAAGGGAAAAAATTGTTAGTAAAAATTGTGACTTAATCGTTCAATAATAAGTTCATCTAAATGTCAAAATAGCACTTCCAATGTATTAGAACCATATTGGTCCATCTATAGTTTCATGCAATGAGGAGAAGACCAAAAAAATTTTCGAAAAAAAAAAGAGTTGGAATCTGAATTCTTGATACTTTTGAATGCTCTTGATTTGTGTTGTTATTTTTCTTTCTCCATGTCTTAAATTTATCTCACATTTTTAATGTATGTGGAAGATGAAAATAATTCAAGTTAATTAGAAAGGAGAACGTACTATTGTAAGTTTCAAAAGAGTATCTTTTCATTTACCATATCAGTAATTAATGTAAGTTAAGTAGGGCCTTCAAAATTAAAGCAAAAAACCTTTCAACTTCAGAATTAAGTGATGCATGAATAATAGGAGTGATAGAAAGCTTAAGAAAATTTTCATCCGTTGTGTTACTAATTGAATGTGTTCAATTGATTGGATAAATAAAACTTTCTCCCTACTTTAAATACTTAGAAAATAAATAGAAGGATATGGATACATAACATATCATTGTGTAATAAAATATTTATATTTAATTAAATAATAAATTAAATTTAAATTTTGTAAAAGGATAAAATAGTAATTCAATTTTTCACTATAGAGCTTCCCACTTATAATAATATATGATATATGATATGATGATGTTATTGATCATTACACTTATTATAAGAATTCTATTTGTACACAAACTTCACTTATGATTAAGCTGAATAAAAGAAAATCAAATAGTTGATAAACTTAAAAACTCTCTTACACTTATAATTACCCACTACACAAACCTTCACATTTCATCTCAAAAAATTTGTTTACTTACTAAAGATGATGATGGCCAAGAAAAATAGTATTGTTATTTTTGTGATATACATTTTCTTATTTATGATCAACTTAAATTTTGCAAATGGTACTAGTAGACAACTAAATAGGTTATATCCAATATGTATTCGTCCTCATCCATGGCTACCTCCTCGTCCATGGCCATTTGTTCGTCCTCCGATTACTCCTCCTCCTAATTTTCATCCTCATTCATGCTCACTCCTTCATCGATTCACCCTTGCCCGCCGCGCGCTGGATTTCATCCTAACTTTCGTTGCAAGGAGGAGGAATTAAGAATATTCACTAATGAAAACAAGTGTGGGATCAATATGTCATTGATCACATATTTGTTTCTATCGTTTTATTAGTTTCTATCAATTTCCAAGTAGAACGAGCTTTCGGTTGTAGGAATGGAATCGGTGAGTCGGACTTATATGAAATAAAATGGCATTGTTTTATTTTTGTATGAACTGTTATTCACTTTCTCCAATACTTTTCTCTTTTTAAATCTAATTCTACATAAAATTAAAATTTATATATGAAAAAATATTTTTTAACTTGCAATTATTCTTATATCAATATAATTAAAAAGATATTTTACAATGCAATCAAAGTTGAGTTATTTTCTTTAATAGTTAATGTGAAGCGAAAAGTTTGTAATAGTGAAATATTTTAGAATTTTAAATTAAACTATTCAATTTTTATACTTATAAATAATTTTTTAAAAACTAACATCTAAGATAATCTATTAAAAATAGGCTAACATCTTGTTAAACTAAATAGCTATAAATAATCCTCAATATGATTATAAATAATAATATTATATTAATACTACATTAAAAACAACAATTACGAAAGAAAAAATAAAATAATAAATAATAGCAACTTGTGTACAAACATAATTAATAAATGCATAATTAATAAATAAGAGCAAGTTTTGTATAAATAAGAAAAAAATGGAAAAGGTTATGGCTCCAATCAATTAAAACTTTGTAATTCGGAAAAATGTTCAGACGATACAAATTACTTCCGAAATGATCAAAATATTTATTGAACGATTTTGATTAAATTTATGGAATGATTTTGATTTTGTATCGAACGACAAATAGGAGTGAAATTCCTAGTGCATTTCCTCCATACGTAATTTAAGTGTAACAACTTTATATTGCGGAACTTCAGTTTGAGGATTGTTTCTGGAAAGATTTCATGGTGATAATATCATATGACATAAAATTGAGGGCTTCCGAACCTCTCCATTATCGATTTCATACAAAAGGAAATGTAGTAAGATTTGATGATGATAATTAGTGTAATCTATGCAAAATTCATCATAGTTGCTCATTATTTTTTTCATTCTTTAATTATTTAGATGTCAGTTTTTTGTTTAATCCTTCAAAACATTATTCGTTTGGTTAATAATCTAATTTCATGAATGAGATTTATCTTTAAAAAAAAATTAAATGTAAATGCAAAGACAATTTCAAATTTCTTTTCTTACTCAGCTCCGCTACGTTGTTTTGTTTGATTTATATCCTTCCGTCTAAATTTTAATTCTATTGAATAAATGGTTAAAAAACCACTGCTCTTGTTTTTAATTTTATTGAATAAATGGTAAACAAGCCAACAAAAATGTCTTTTTGTATGTCTACATCACTACTTACAAAAATGTCTTCACTTTCATTTTTTTTATAGTTATTATATTTAATAATTATTGTTCTTGAATCAAAATAATTATGTGTTCAATTAAATATATAAGCATGCTAACTATTATAAAAATTGTGTATCTTAATTAAAATTCTTTTAATGGTGATTTATAAAATAGAAATATAAGGAATTTTAAATTCTCAATTTGTTGGTGAGCTTTGATTCTCCACATCTCCCATTTTCAATTTAAAAAATAAAAAGAATAGAAATTATAAACACAACTATGCAGCCATACGTTTATAAATTTTTCAGAAGGAGTCATAATGAAATTAGTGGATAAATATATACTACATAACATCGTTTTATATATAATTATAAAATTAGTGGATAAATATATACTACATAACATCGTTTTATATATAATTATAAAATTAGTGGACACCTTTATTGCTTATTTTCTTCAGCATAAAACATTGTTGCATGCACAACATTTATTTTTTCTTTACAATATGATGTATAATATTTGATGTTGTCCTTAAAACTATTGGGGCCGAAAACTCGACTGCTTAGTGATATTATCAAAGAGATTTGGAATGAGAATTTTTTTTTTATCAAAGAGATTTGGAATGAGAATTTTTTTTTCAAGGAACACCATTAAAGATTTATATAAAATTCTAAACAACACGTTAAGGAAATTAAATAGAACAATATTTTACTTCATTTACTGAATCTTTATGTAAGTCATTGTTGGAATTCTCTCAAAATTAACACCATACTACATGTTTATTTTATTTCATAAAAATTTATTACAAATATAGATAATGATCATTTAATTATTTTCAGAAATTCCTTAGCAATTTTTCCGTTTGCACCCTTGGGATAAAATCCACCGGGCACATGTTCATCTCCAGAACCATATACGATCCTTAGAATCTCAGCTGGAGTTCTTTTGTAGGAAAGTGAACCAAAATCAGCTGATAATACGTTACTACTAGTCCGATTCTCTGCTCCGAGTGGTGGTTGAATATATATACCTTCATCTTTGATCCCGCATTTACCTAGTTTATTTCTTAGTCCTGATATTCGAGATGTGAAATCAGCCACAGTATATTGGTAAGGAAAAACTAATTCTGTTGCTCTCGCATAGAGGTACATCCTTATAACTGCATCTTGTCCTGATTCAACACCTAATAATCCTGCCAAAAGCTACAAACGAAAAAAAAGTATTATATTTATCACTCGTTAATCATTATACCTTTACAATATGTTTGTCATTTTTCATTTAACTTTAGAGTCATATTTGTTAGATCTGTGCTTTGTGTTTGTGAAATACATATATATATTTACTTACCCTTTTGGTTTCGTAGCCATTGATATTGGGATTTGTACCAACATAACCAACTAATCCAACATATGGAATTACATAGCAAGATAACATGTAGCTTAAACTGTCCCTGTATGGATCAAATGGAGGTACTAATTTGTGCCCAAAAGCATCGTCAAATATCTTTGCAAAATGTTTAGCACTAAGATCTAACAAAGGTCTTGGAAAAACACCAACTGTTGAGTTAAGTGACCTGCAAAACAATCAAACACACATTACACAAACTAATTATATATAAACATTTCCCACCATGGTACATAAAACTCAGCTTTCGTTTGAACATGCAATTTAATATCATGATTTAAAATTTGGATATGTGACGTCAATACTCCAAATTCTTCATGATTCCAAATTTCAATTTTTTACCTTAGATGACCAACTTCTTGATTAGCAAATTCCATAATAATGTTACTGGTAAGTTGATCAAGATTTGCTTTTCTAGCACCAATTGGAGGTGGCCCAGACATAGGCAAATTTGGTGCAACTACATCAAGCCCAAATCCATAAGAAGCCCATAAAAAGTACTCTGCTTCTAAAAACTCTAAATTCACTGCAAATTGCATTTTGTCTATATCCTCTTTCTCCACTCCCACTCCCTTCTTTGGGTACCCTGATGGACAATTAGTATTTGTTGCATATGAAAATGATATCAATAAAATTTCACTAAGGACCATGTATGTGACTAAGAAATGGATAAACAGTAATTTAAAAGACATAATTAAGCTTAATGTAGAATAAGAAAAGAATTATTTTTTTCCAAGATGTTGTAAATGTGTGCTTTTTGGTTCAATATATATACAAGTAATATTAGTTGGAAGCTTATTCGGGAAACACCAAGAACAAGGTCCTCATTCTTCTCTTCACTCCTAAATCTCGCTTAAAATGTGAAAGTTCAAATACTCAATAAATTGTGCTATTAATATTTTTCAACTCCATTTGACGTAGCTTGTGAGATTTATGTGTTTGACACGAAGGAACTTAAATTATTTTTTTAGGAAAATAAAGAAGTTTTTATTTATTTTACTATATTCAGTATATAAGGGGGTGTTGAAGGACACAATCAATACATTAATATATATATATATATATTAAAGGAGACAACTCAAGAAGGAAGAATTTTGAATATTCACAAAAGAAAACAAGTGTTGGATCAATATCTTATTGATTATATATTTATTTCGAGTTAATTATATATTTTATTGTCTTTTGTTCTAGGTAGTTTTTAGTTTCTACCAATTTCCAATCACCTAGTTTTCGTTTCCTAGTAATGTTATTTGATTAGACTTATCATGAAATAAAATTTGAAACTTCTATTTTATATGAATTGTTCTCCACTTTATTTTACTTACTCCTCTTTTCTCTTAGGTGACATTTTTCTTTTTAACGTAACTAACGTTTAAAACTAAATCGTATTAAATCTAATTCTACCTAAAATTACAATTTAATATTTAAAAAATTAATAAATTGTCGTGTTACTTTCAATGAATATAGGAAATCTTTACATTTTAAAATAAGAATTGAAAATAGTCAAAATATCAATATTTTAATAAGTGATTGCATTCAAATTTTAATTCTCAAAACAGTCTTTGAATCAAAAAACTTTTATTTTTTCCAGCCATTACCCAGTTAGACGTTTTTCAAGATGCTTAATACCATGTTAATTATTTGGAGCTCTCACGGATCAAAAAAAGTCTCTTCATCCATTTTTTCAGTGTTCACCTCCCATCATCACTCTCTCTTTTTTTTTTTTTTTTTCTTTCATCAAAATTTCACCATTATTCTCTCTGAAGAACTAATTATTCAAGTTTGTAACAATTTGTTCAGATGTATCAATTAATTAAAAAATCTCTCAATTGATTGATAAAGGTATTTTTGAATTCATCATTTATTTTGCGATTGTATGTATTGAGGATTTTGCGTCATTTTTTTTCAATTTTTATGTGAATTTGTTAACGTACTAATCAAATATTTATGTATTTCAAATTTTTAGTATTTAAAATAGTTTTTGTCGACTTTGTTTATATCATATATTTCGGATTTAGTAGAATTTACATTCAGCATTGAGTATTGAGTGTTTCGCAAAACGTATTTTGAAATGTTCTATAGTTGTAAGTAAAATGTGTTTTACAAAAGTGATAATCTAAAGACAAACCTGTATTTTGATATTTAAAATTTGTGATGAATAGAAATTAAAGATAAACTAGTTGGTAATAAAACATATAATGAGCAAATTAAAATATAAAATGATTTGACTGATACAATTAGGATGAATACACTATAATAAAAATAATAAATAACTGGAGTTGTGGCTATGATAGTTGAGAAGGAATGACGACAAATCAAAATATAAATACAAAAATTTTATGTTTACATTAGGACGAATACGAAATCAGAATCTACATACAAATTTATGGAACTTAAGACGAAAACAAAATCAAATCTAAATACAAAAACGATGTGGTATATAAAAGTAATAATTGGCAATAAGCAAATAAAATGCATATGTAAGATGGATTGATATCTATTACCTGAATACATTGAGTATTGTATTTTGAATATTGGAAAATTTCTTCTTTAAAATGAGGATAAATAAATTTCATAACCTTAAACATGATAGCCAAATAACTCATAAAAATTTCAGACAATTTTTTAAAGAAAAGTTAATTTCATAAACATTTAAAATGAGGGTAGAGAGAAATAAACTGCTTCCACTACGAAAGGTATGGCAAATAAACGTGTTAGAAACAAAAAAAATTAGAAAAATTGAATATGAATTTTAGAATAATGTGATAGGTTTTTTTGAACATTGTGAAAGAAGAAGAAAGAGAGGAGGTGTTGTATTCTGATCAATTGTCAATTCATTCTGGTTTTTGGCAAATTTTGTAATAATAAGACCTTTAAAAACAATTATTTCTTTTTAATATTTTCTCTCCCCTTAATTTCTCGTTTGTTTTAACAATTGTTTCTTTTGTTGACTAAATATTGAAAATGTTGACAATGAGTCCTATTAAATGTCAAAATATTGACATTTTAAAAAATTTTCCTATAAAAATACCTTTAACTTTTATTCTTATGTCAATATAATTTTAAATAATATTTTACAATGTAATCAATATTCAATTATTTTCTTTAATAGCTATCTAAAAAATGCAAATTTTGTCTATTTCAACAGTGAGCCTAGAGCAAAGCCAAAAGTTTTTAATAGTGGAACATTTTTGAATTTAAGTTAAACTATTTAAATTTTAATAGTTATAAATAATATTTTTACATTAACATTTAAGGAAATCTTTTTAAAAAATAAACTAAAATCTTGGTAAACGAAATTGCTATAAATAATCCACAATATTGTTATAAATAATAATATTATATTAATATTATCATAAAAATCATGATTATAAGAAAAAATAATTATACTTTCATTTTAAACCACTAATTTTATTAAAATATATGATATGATCTTAAGCAAATGAAAAGTTAGAAACATCTTCTCAATTAGCAAAGACATTTTCAATGACTCTCGATCGAAAGGGTATATCATTGAAACAAGTTCAAATTAGGAAATAGATTTATTCCCTTATTTTAATAGAGAGATTGGATGACTCTTTTTCTTTTTCCTTATTTATTGTTTTGGCTAAATTTTATTTCCATTTTTATTGAATAAAATATCCACAAGTCACAAAATCATGGTAAAAAGTTCTATTAATTTTCAATTAGTTTCATTATCAAAATATAATTTGACTGAAATAATCATAAAATAATTTTGAATTTTTTATTTAAACTATATTTATTGTTCAGTTTCATTTTTATATAGTTATTACGTTTAATAATTATTGTTCTTAAATCCAAATAATTATGTGTTCAATTAAATCTATATGAGCATGCTAACTATTATGAAAATTATGTATGTAAATTAAAATTCTTTAAATGACGATTTATAAAATACAAATATAAGGGACTAACTTAGTTAGTTGGATGCCTAAATTCATTTAATTTGTTTGTGAGCTTCCATTTACGACATTTCCAACTCTCATTTTTTTTTAAAAAAAACTACAAATTGCATACACACAACTATGCAGCCACACGTTTATAACTTTTTCATACATAATTATAATGAAATAAGAGGCTAAAACATACACATAACATTGTTTTATATAGTTATAAAACTTATAATATAGTTAATTAGTTGACACCTTTAATTACTTGTTTTCTTCAGCATAAGATATAGTTGCATGCACAGCATTTGTTTTTTTCTTTCCAATATATATGATATAATATTTGGTGTTTTTATGGGGCAAGAACTCTTGATTGCTTAGTGATATTATCAAAGAGATTAGGAATGAGAAAAAAATAAGGAACACCATTAAATATTTATATAAAATTTAAAGAACACGTTAAGGAAATTAAATTAAACAATATTTTACTTCATTTACTTCATCTTTATGCAAGAAATTATTGGAAAATTCTTTCAATATTAACACCATACTACATGTTTATTTTATTTCATAAAAACTTATTACAAATATATATAATGATAAACTTAATCATTTTCATGGCTATTTTAGAAATTCCTTAGCAATTTTTCCATTAGCACCCTTAGGATAAAATCCACCAGGTACATGTTCATCTCCAGAACCATATACGATCCGTAGAATCTCAGCTGGAGTTCTTTTGTAGGAAAGTGAACCAAAATTAGCTGATAATACATTACTTCTAGTCCGATTCTCTGCTCCAAGTGGTGACTGAACGTATACGCCTTCATCTTTGATCCCGCAATTACCTAATTTGTTTCTTAGTCCTGATATACGAGATGTGGAAATCAGCACCGTGTAGGATAAGGGGAGGAAACTATTCCGATGCTCTCTCATCGAGGTACTTCCTGATAAATGGGTTTGTCCTGATTCAACACCTAATAATCTGCCACCAGTAAAAAGAAAAAAAAATATTTGCCAATGAAAAAAGGTTATACTTTTTCAATATATTTGTCATTTTTCATCTAACTTTAGAGTCATATTTGTTTGAATTTTTGCTTTTGAGGGTGTAAAATACGTTCTTGTATCTATTGTTTTAGTTCATATCATGCTATTTTCGATTAAAAAAAAGGAAGAATAAGGAAAGTTGTCTTTCTATTAGTATGTATTTTTTTCTTATGGTCAAACCTTTTGAGTTAGAAAGTTTAAAATTTTGTCCACGAGACAATCGACGTCAAAAGTTTAAGATCATCTGCCTCTAAAATCATTCTTCTTAAATCATGTTGGGAGGGGGAGTTGAGGATTAATACATACATATATATTTACTTACCCTTTTAGTTTCGTAGCCATTGATATTGGGATTTGTACCAACATAACCAACCAATCCAACATATGGAATCACATAGCAAGATAACATGTAGCTCAAACTGTCTCTGTATGGATCAAATGGAGGTACTAATTTGTGCCCAAAAGCATCGTCAAATATCTTTGCAAAATGTTTGGACTAAGATATAAACAACAGGGTCTTGGAAAAAACACCAAATGTTGAGTAAGTGACCTGCAAAAAAAACACATCAAACACACATTACACAAACCTATTATAATAAATACTTAGCATCAGGTACATAAGCTTATCTCTCATTTGAAACATGCAATTTGATATCATGATTTGAAATTTGGATAGAGACGTACTACTCCAAATTCTTCTGATTCCAAATTTCAATCTTTTACCTTAGATGACCAAACTTCTGGATTAGCAAATTCCATAATAATAGGTTTGTAAGTTGATCAAATTGCTTTCTACCACCATAGGAGGGGCCCAGACATAGGCAAATTTGGTTGGCTGCAACTAGTCAGCCCAATCCATTAGAAGCCATTAAAAAGTACTCTCTGCCTTCCCAACAAATCTAAGTCACTGCAAATTGACATTTTGTCTATTATCTTTATCCACTCCAATCCTTCGTTGGGGTACCCTGATGGAAAATTAGTACTTTTTGCATATGAAAATGAAAATGACATCAATAAAATTTCACTAATGACCATGTATGTGACTAAGAAATGGATAAAGAGTAATTTAAAAGACATGATTATGCTTAATGTAGAATAAGAAAAGAAGTTTTTTTTTTTACTTGTTGTAAATTTGTGCTTTTTGGTTCAATATATATACTAGTAATATTAGTTAGAAGCTTATTCGGAAAACACCAAGAACAAGGTCCTCATTCTTCTCTCCTCTCCTAAACGATTCCTAAAAATGTGAAATTCATAAACTCAATAAATTGCGCTATTAATATTTTTCCAAACCTGTTTTGATGTGAATTATGAGGTTCATGTATTAGTTGGAAAGGAAAATACTTTTTCTTTAAATAAAAAATGATATTTTAGGAACACAAGAAAGGTTTTCATTTATTTTCTTATATTGTATATATATGAAGATACATATACGTTACATATTCATGGAATCAATATTAAGACAATCATAATTTCTGTGAATATTATTCATGTAGCAATATTAGGATAATGATATGGGTTCATTAATTACTGCCAACACATTGCCATCTTAAGCCAGTATATCTAGATTGGAATTAGTAATAGAACTCTTTTTTTTATGTTTTGATTTATTTTGTATCATCTTTTTTATCTCTTTTTTAGTCCCATAAAAGGTAAGCCATTAAAAAGGTAAGTGGTTTTTTTTTTAATTATATGAGATTTTAAAAAATGATTCTTCAGGTTAATAAATATTTTAAAGTGAAAGAGGAAGATTTAAAGAGCGATTCTAATAATTTTTATAGATCATAAATTAATATTTTCTATTTTTTTTAAACTCACATATTATTAGTCAAAAAAAAAATTAAACAAAAAAATTACTAATAGACTAGGATTATATCACCCGTTGCCATAAGATTTTGGATTACAGAAAAATAATAGAGACACGTTTTTCCACCCTGCAAGAACACAATGTCTATTAATCTTGGTTAATGCGGTCTATGTTGCACCAGTGACTCAGGGGTCATTATAATAAAAGTATATTTAAAAATTTATTAAGATAATTAAAAAAGCAAATTAAGAAAATTATATTATATGTGGATACTTTGTTGAGTCTATTGCCTTGTAATTTGCAGCTATTTTCATGGCCCATAGTTGTAGCTACAAGGAAAAACGTATTATCACAGATGGCTCAATAAAATTAGTGACCTAAAATTAAATTGCCGTGTCTCATTTATGTATCGAAGAATGATGATAGACTCACATATTGCTTTTTCTGTCATGAATTAGCAATGGAATTAACTATCTTGTCAATAGGATTAATTTCCAGTTTCAATGTGATTTTGTTGGACAAATCTTATTCGACGAATTCATATTCTAAGTTTTTCAATTATAATGCCCAAATCACTCCATGATTTCTATACTTCTATTGGACTCGTTATTAATACTGCAACAGGGAATAACTTAGAACAGATAATGATGAAAAACAAAGTTGACCACAAAAGGCCCTGCCTGCAAACGAAACCCCCGAAACAGTTATTTTGAATTTATTCACGTAATTGTCCATTGATTATCGTTAATTTAATTGTATCGTATTGTCTCTCGTTAGCCAATTCTTGTGTTTTATCCGAAAAATCTGAGATAACGCGATCGAGTGTAAGAGACTAAAATAATTTTCATCCATTTTAGACTGATAAAATTAGTTCATCAAATAGAAACATTTATATTAAGAATAATAGTTTACATCCTGTATTTTCACTTCTTTAGACAAAACAGAGTTTGAAGTATGTCTGGACAACATGAACTCCTCGAACGTTCCTGAAAATATATAATGGAAATGATTTTAACATTATTCGCGAATCTTAGACAAATTTGTTAATCGTAAATGAATAATTCTTACTTTGTTAGAGTCATTTGTGTGATAAGCCTTCTCCATTTCCCTGCCTAATCCCATCCAAACTTCAGAACCTATCTCATTTGCCAGTGTAACATAAGCCACATTCGATTTCTCCTTAGTGTCCATTGATCTGGTTTGTTCATCGTTCAGTTGCTGAGACTTTGCAAGATCAATGGAAAAGCATTGATCACTGAATTGATAACTCGGGGTTTGTTGAGCTTGATATTGATGAAGTTGATCTTGACTAATGCTGGTTTCCTCCGTTCCCTTCATGTATATCGACAGTAATTCCATCAACTCATCACATTTCTCTGTTTTTCTTTCATCAGTATGTGTAACAGCACATGAAATATGTGCATCAAATTCACAAGAGCTGCAATGGTAAAGCCACCCTTTATAACTAGGCTTTTTGCACAAGTCACATTCGAAATCATAAGGAGGACAGAATTCTAAGTCCAGTTTATGGCAATGAGATGACATTTCAATTGAAAGAGGTAATGCATATAAACATAGTGTGTGATAATAAGTAGAACATTTGGCACACGCGTAAGAAAATCCCAAGATTTCTTTTCTACACGCGTTGCATTTTGATGAAGAAGGTATAGTCGTTAGTAGAGTAAGACGATGGATTGGATCCACTAGATGCTGCAAGCTTTTGGGCATATTGAAGCATTCTTGATGAAGGAAAAACGAACACGTACTTTTACATTTGTAGTAGAATTTACCAGGCAATATATTGAGTTTACATCCAGAGCAAATTGCATTACTTTGCTTATTGATGTAAACAAATTGATGTCCATGACTAAAATGTTCGAATACATTATTCTCCTCTGTTTTTCCCATCATAAAAAAAAGTACAAAAACCTATTTCTTCCACATTAAATACTCTTTGAGCGGCAAATGTTTGTTTTTTTTATGTTGTTTGTTTTTTCTTGGAGGTAACGGAAGGTGAAATATTCAACTATCTTGTTACAAGAAAAATGCAGCTATCAAGTAGCTTTAACCTAAGTTTATATTCCTAAAACACATATAAAATGCCTCTACTAAAGATGCCTAAATAACAAGAGAGTATATTTTCAATGGAACATAACCAATTGTTTTTTTTTGGAAGAGTTTGTTTGTATGTAACCAAAACATACAGACACCAGAAAGTTTATTTTAATTTATTCAGTTTATGAGTTCGGAATCCATAAACTTGTCTACATAATTTAGTTTAGCGCTAGAACTCCAAGACTTGTACTTACTGAAAACTTATACTACTCAAAATATATGTACTTATCATATACAAATAATAATTTTAGTTGCATCAAACACCTCTTATTCAATTTGCATCAGCCAAGGCTGCAGCATCTTTGAATCCCCTAAAAACAGATTTGACAACATCAGGTGTAGGAAGACTTTGTTTAATAATAGGAAGTTGAATGAAATTGTTGATCCATGCATGTAAACAAGGGTATTTTGTTGAATCCATTGCGTAATTCAACATTTCTTACACAGTATTGGAAACCCAATAAGCAATCCCACCAATATTAATCCAAGGTAGCAATCTTCTCACCACCAAAAAACTTTTTCCCAATTATTTGTCCTTCAAGAAGATGTAATCCCTCTACCACTGATTCAACTCCCTCTGCTTTTGTTTCTCCAGAGGAAAAAAATGCCTTCTTAGCTGCTTCATAAAACTGCACCAATCATTTTTTTAAAAAAATAGTAAAATTGTAACTCATATATAAATATCTCATAGCAGCCTTATATTTCGAGGCTACAACGATAGTTATTAATTCGTTAGCACCACATTAAAACATTATTGGCTTGATCCAATAATATAACCTAACTATTTGCATCAATAATTAAGTTAGGTGGACTAATATTAAGATCGATCGCATCGTCCATAAAAAGTGAGATTAGAATGATGGAAAATAAGAATATTATCTGTTACAATAAATTAAAATACGATAATATTTTTACCTTGCCATCAACAAAACGAGCCCAAAAACGAGTAGAAGCTCTTTGAAAAGGATCCAGAGGAAATATAGGATTAATAAGTGGCCATGTTTCTTCAATATACTCAAGAATAACAAGTGATTCAGCTAATGATTTTCCATCATGAACAATAACAGGCACTTTATTGTAAACTGGGTTAAGTTTCACAAGCAATGGACTACTTCTGCTGGAAAAATCTTGCTCAATAAATTCATAACAAATGCCTTTTAACTTAAGTGCCCATATTATTCTTTGAGTAAATATACTTTCTTTTGTGCCCAAAAGTTTCACATCTTCCATTCTTAATAATTTAATTTCTCCAACAAAATTATGATATTTGAAGTACCTTATCCCTTTATTATGAATTAACATGCACTAGCTTTATGTCACATCTTATTATCTGTTAGAGAACCACACGTTATCACTAAGGTCTACTTTTTGGGGTGATGATTTTTTTAATTGAAAAGGGTCTGATATTTCTTAACTTTATCATTTGGATATCCATCGTTATGAAAGTGACTTATATATGTGCTTTATCGTATACCAAGGGCTCACTATATATCTGCGTTACAAAATGTCTCACATATATGTTTCAATGTAATGGACAGTTAAAAAAAAATTAGTTTTTAAAATTGTGTATTTAGACTTTTAATTTTTTTACAAAAATTATGAGGGGTAATATTATAATTTTTTTCAATCCAAAAGTGTCAAGGTATATGTTTTTTTTTTCCTACATATAAATTATTTTTTTGCACATTCTTTATTATAATTATTGTGAGTTGTTTTATTTTATTTATTTTTTTATTTTTTTATTCCTTAGTTTAAGAAAAAAATTTAAACTATTTTTTTTGGTTCTATATGGTAATTTGATTTTGTATTCGAAGAAAAGAAATTTGGTCATCTTCCAATAAGGTTTGTTGTATGCAAAATATTAGTGAAAACATAAATCAATTTTGATATTCCAAAAATAATACTTTAAATTATTATCATTGAAAAACAAAAAAAAAAGTCAAAAACAAATATGATTTGAGAGGATTTATTAAATTTACTCATATGAAATTATATTTTTTTGAAAACAACAAAAAAAACAAAAAAAAATAAAACGTTTAGATTTGAACTATTATTTTTTTATTTCGTAGAGACAAACGTGTATCAGTTGATTCCATTATTTTAAGAGGGATAAATCAGTCACCTTTCCACCACCACATCTATATTAACTTAAATAAACACAGTTTCTATCAGTTGAAGAGGATGATATCAGACTTTTTTTACGTTAAAAAAAATTATAAATGAAGATTCCATGATACAGAAGAAAAAAAAAAAAAAGGGGGGGGGGGGGAGGAGTAGGGAGAAAGAAATCTGGGGTAGAAAGTAATGGCTTTAGCTAACTCAACCCACTATTTATCCTTCGTTAGTAGTTATTTTTAAAAAAATTACATAGTAATAATTTTGAGTTCAAGAGCAAATCTGCGATTACATTTATTATTTGAGAAGATGTAATTAAAGAGATATATTGTATACATGATACGCACGAATATAATATATTCAGCTATTGAACTATTGTATAGGTGCATATACACTAATTATGTGCGCTAATATAATATATTTGACTATTATTATGTACACGAATAAAACACATTTCATTACAATTTCAACCAATTATATATGTGCATTTATACTTATTATGTGCGCTAATAGAATATATTTGACTATTATCATGTACACGAATACAATATATTTTATTGCAATTTCAATCAATATGTTAGTATTATGGTTTGTAACTAACTAAAATCTCACCATTTTTCACAAATTTAAGCTAAAAATACCAATATTTATTATAAATTTCACAAATAAAATTGGAAAAACTACAGAGGCATACTTTACGACTATATATATCATTATTGTTTATATTTTAAAATGTTTAGCTTTACCACCTAATTTAAGAGTTTCGTAGATCTGATACGTAGATATATAACGTATTTGCTACCAGATCACAACATAGAAGAGAGACCAAGCAGATGTCGGGAAGGAGCGACGAGCGAGATTGGAAAAAGAGACGAGCGGCATTCGTATGTATCTTAAAAACATTTGAATTAACACTATTACATGTATATGGAGTGATTCACGTGTATCTAGGATATCATATATATGAGAGAGCGATGAGTGAGATGGAGGAGAGTGACAAGCTAAACGGAAAAAGGCGGAGGGATATTAGATTTGTTTCTTGATCATGTGAATCCATTTTGGATATAATGTACATAGAACAAATTACACCTAGATTTGACTCAATATATTCGAGATACATGTATCTGGACCTATTTAAAGACACTAAAAAATTTGATAAAATGCATAATTTTTAGAGGTGTCAAATATGAGCTCATATATGGTAAACTAGCTTGAATTTTCAGAGTTCAAGCTCCCAAAATAATTGTAACGTGTTGCAATCAACTCCAAGCTCTAACAATTCCGAGAAGACTCTTCAATTGGACCTAATTAATCTCAATCTTGAAACTATTTTAAGATTCGTTATCTGCATCGATGTATAATATATATCACTATATTGAATGTATAATTAATTACTATTTATTTTACATCTTTTAGTATTTATCGATCTATTTGTACTTCTTTTTTTAATTTTCTATCGTTGAAATTCAAGTTATGCTTATCAAACTTAAATAGTAATATATTAAAATTATTGAGATTACGCTAATCAAATTAAGTTGATAAAACACAATCCATTTTTAAGCTCATTTTAGCTCAATTTATTTGAGCTCAAAGTAAACTTGAGCACCTTAAGACTCAAACATAATATCTATTTGGAATCTATTACAAATTCTTAATTTCAAATCCATACCCTATAGAGCGGTTTCTAATAAATTAGGGGATAATTGTAAGATGCAAATACTAAGATAAAAATAAATATATAGTTACCCTGTGATTTATTTGATGTTCCATAGCAAACGTGTTTTCAGTCCCTCTCTTCCTTATATTAGCGCTCATCATCTCCATATCTCGCGAGATTATCAGGGTGTGTGTCGCTGCCCTCTCTCGGATTTATACACATATAACATTGTAATTCGTGTTTCTAATTGTCCAAAGCGCGAGAAAAAGGTATAAACGCAAGGCCAATACATATTACTTCTTATATCACTTCTAATAGACTACAAACATTGATCTGCCCAAGTCTTTTTTGTCTTTCTAATTTATTACCAATTCAAATTGTATGAATTTCTTTCTTTCGTGTTATTACATTAAGTCAAGTGCATATTATCGGAACAGTTCTATTTTTGCCTTCTCTCTTCTCGTTTTTATACAATCACATTGTTTATAATTTTATCTCTTTCTCGTTTATACAATTCAATTCCTACCTTTCCCGCTTTTCGTTTGTATACAAGTCAATTGTATATAATTTCTCTCTTTCTCGTTTTATACAATTCACTTCAATTGTATATCTATAGCAGATTATACATATATAAATTTGCTATAAAGCATAATTATACACATTTTACTATAGCATACAAATATAAATTTTATGTTTGCTATACGGTGAAATTCACCTGCCCTAAAATTGGCACAATGCTCAAAAGTGGATTAGTTGTTTTGAGTTCCCGATGGGCCTCGGGCCCCTTGAAACGTAAAAGTCATAAAACCTATACAGACTAGGCCTGAAATTAACTAAGTTGGAGATTCCAACTTGGTACAATGTAGTACTCTGAATTTGTAATATAACAAACATATACTAAGAAAAAAAACTAAAGAATATAATATAAATTATAATTTTTTAAATTATTTTTTACAAAATTATAAATATAACTTTATAACGAAGGTAATTAATAGTTACAAAATATAGAACTTCAATAAATAAAAGATAAATATGAAAAATGAATTCAAACATTCATTTAAACGATAACCTAGAACCAAAAAAAACACAGATCTACATTAAAATTACTGGTTATAAAACAGTAGGATCTATTCGAGGTGGTTTCATCGATGCTTTATATGGGAAAAAAGTATCACTGTTTTTTTTTTTTTTTCCAATTAACCATAAATCGTGTGAGACAACTCAACTTATTGCTTTATGTTTTTAAATTACTCTATATGCTTAGAATCTTTCTAATAATTAACGCAAAGATTATAAAATTTGAGGGGTTTAGCAAAAACGGTAAAAACAGATTATTTGGTTGACTTATTTATTATCTAACAGAGTTTCTTCTAGTTTATAATATTGAACGCACATTATTAGTTACTTTAGATTGTTGAAGAAATAAGATTTGTAGGGATACCAGATGGACGAGTTGTTTTAATTGAATATAAAATGGTTGGTATAAAATTGAGTTGGATCATGACTCATTCAAGTTTATTTTAGATATAAATTGATTGAAAATCGAGTTGATCACAACTTACCAATGTTACTTGTTTAATCTCAATAATTTTATTATATTATTATTTATTTTTTATAATCGTAATTTAAATATTAACTCAAACAAATGAAAGAATAAGTTACAGTAAATGTATAAATCTTAGAAGAAAATAAATTGTAATTCACATTTTTAATATGAAAACATACATAAAAGTTTAAACCAATGTAGTAAAGAATTTTAAAACGAATTGAATTTGAAGATTAAATTGAGATTAATTGAAAACTTTTTAAAATGAAAAAAGAGTTGAATGGATTGATATCGAATTCAATTCAATTATCTTTTAAGTTTAACTCATAAAATTATAAACGAATTAAAAGAATTGCCTATATTTGGACTTATTTTTGACAGCCTTTAATTTATGGGGAAAAAAAAGAAAGCTAAACAAGATTTTTGGCATTTTGGATTACAAAAAAAGAAAAGAAAGAATATAAAAAAGATTTTCTGCTCAAAGAATTTTAAAAGTAACATTTTTTTTAATTAGAAGAGAGAAATATATAATTAATTGGGAGGTTGCTAATTAATACTTAATATACCTTCTTAGACTAGGTAATTAACCTTTTCAAAATCAAGAAAAAGGATGGAGAAGATTCACCAATTTGCTTGGACAAACAGTGGACAGAATATTGTTATTTTTTTAATCTCTCTCTATGTATAATATATTATCAAATCATTTAAAAGTAATAAAAATAATATTTTTTTTTAAATTAAAACTTTTGATATAAGAATTACAATAAACTACTTTACTAAAGGTATGATCTGATAATGTAAAAATTGGAGTAGTGCGAACTTTATTTGTTTTATAGGTATTTAAATCGTCAATGGATTAATTTGTTTAGTCATTTATTTTTTCTACTAATTAGAAACAATTAAGTAAGTTAAGATCTGATTTATTAGTGAGAGTTTTGAATCTTCTAGGACCATCAAATTAAAGCAAATGATGACAGAATTAATGGTGCAAAAGATAACTTTTCAAAACATTGAGGACCCCAACAAATATCATTATTCAAAGGACTTCTACTTCAATTATTGATGATGAGTTGCAAAGAGATTTTTATTTTTAAAAATTTTATTATTTTGCAGATCATTCACTTCTTTCACAATGTTATGATTACCCCAAGATGCTTTTTTTTAATTAATTTATATTTGTTTGTTTATTTTAACAAATTAAGAAAATGTAATTTTATTTTTATGTATTTATTATAGTATCAAATAATAATTTTTAAAAAGGTAGATTTTTTTTAAAATATTTTAAATCTATTTATTTAATAATTAATATAAATAAAATAATATATTTATTATGTTAATAATTAATTTCTTAATAAATTTATTAATTTAATAATAAATAAATAATTAGAGATAATTGAGAAACTTTTTAAATCATTAACTATTAGACAATCAAACTTTTATTATTGAGGACTATATAGCAAAATATATGGTTGTGAAGCTTGGAAGTCAAATCATAAATCAAAGTTTTATTGATTTTGTATAAAGATGGTACTGTGTGGGTCAGTTTTTATGCATTTTCATGATGTTATTATTTCCACTGGCCAAAGTAGTAAATAATTTTGCCATCAAAACTTGAGGACCTGATTGGAAGGATACAAACTTATAATTAAAATTTTGATATAATTACATAATTTAGTCTATATGTCTGGTGAAATAATTATTTAAGAAAATGCATCGATTTCAGTATAAAGAATTCTTCAGTATAGATATATACTAAAAGTATATCAAATTGTGTAGTTATATTTGTGAAATCAATAAGAACATCAAGATTAAGGTGCGATATTATTTTATGGGCAAATTGTCACATTATGGCAAAAATAAAAAATTTTTATATTTGTGGTTATAACAACTTGCAGAATTGCGCTCCATAGCAAACAAAAACTGTAGAACGACTATACTATATAAGGTTAAATCGCCGGCTATTCGACTTGCAATTGGTAAATTCGCATCCTATTTCACTGACAATGTATCGTTTATCCTGTTGTATATCATTATACATAGAACCCTCTTCATAGCTATCTATATTATGTCATTTTTAACTTGCATTACTTTTAAAACTTATCCATTACTCCTATCTAATGGGGTTTAAATACCAATCCTCATATCTCGCACAAAATTACCACTTAAATTAACACTACCCATACAAAATCGTCTACAGCCATAAAAACCTAAAACGTTAAGAAATTTCCACTCTTACAATCCCCTAAGCCAATACAAACATACATAAACATCAACTACACTTAGCACTACTTCGGCATTGAGAATTAATAATAGCAACAACAATCCACCATCTACCCACAAAACAACTACCCCAATCAACACCTTTGCCCGCCTGCCCTCACATCAAACATCATACATTCCTCTCCCAATATAATCTAATAAATCCCTTCATTACTACACTAATTGCATTCGCCCCCCTCCCACAGACATCGAACAATAACTCAAACGATCACCCGTTGCCAACTCACTTATGTACTATTAACATCATCCCCTACCCCGACCATACAAAATCGCCCACCCATCAATAACCATAACCTATTCACCTCCAACCTGTCCAAGTCAAACAATACCCCAATATAAGACATATAACTAAAGCTACCCCTCCGCCAAACCCTCCCTCCTACCTATACAATCAATCAACTCCCAACACAAACCAAACGTATACCATTAATCTTCACCCCCAACTCGACCACGCATGTTGTCAGTTCCTATTCTTGCGTTCACATTCGCTCTACCATCAACCTCCACAATCAACGCTTTGTAACCCCCAAATAACCGACAGAACCCTGAATTATCGATCGATACCGTACGAATCATCCCGCAACCAATGAGCGAGGGCCTCACTCCCCATCTTCAAGAACACAACAGATGCAATAGCTTCCTCATACCAGACAAATAGACATAACTAGCTCCCCTCCAACAATTACATCCGTTCCCAAACACACCTCCATGTATTTCCGCCAATTAGAATACAATTACAACCTAAAGATTAAAAAATATAAACCATGTATAATTAATGCATTTCGCTGCAATATTAAGTGTTACTAGTAGCAAGAAGCAATATGTTTTCTTCGCTTTATACGAAAACAGAAAACACACTATTACACCTTCTGTTGGATTAAAGATAGAGAACATTGTATTTCACTGTAAGTGTATAATTCGTTGACTTTTCTCTGCATATTTTGAGTTAAAAATGTTTGTAAATTGTATATTAAGGGATTAACACCTGACAAAGATATATATTTTTGCATGTGTAGATACATTTCTCTCGCTTATACAAACCAAAAAACAAAATTATAAAACTTGTGTATAAAGCGAGAGGAGAGAGGCGAGCGACTGATTTCTGGGGAGAGAGACGCTGACCAAATTTTAGCTAAACCCTTGTTATGAAGCACAATAAATTCAAACCCTACCTATTCCTGTATTTTAGGTCATTAGTTGCTATTAGATATTACATTTCCATTTAAACATTTGTAGGACTCGTGTATGAGTAGGAAATAACTAACTTCTTAATAAATTAATTTAATATTTGATTGAGAGTAGTTATTCTAAAATTATATATGTGGAGTATAGATCCAATGATTTTTTTTTATTTTCATTTGATATTTATATTGAAGCACGATAAAATTTAAATTTTCGTTACAAAAGCTTAAATAAAATGCTTTCTAATAAAAATAACTCCATATTTAAAAACACTCAAAATCCAAAATATATTAATTAAAAATAAATAAATATTTATCATTCGAGTATAACTCCGATAAAAGATTCATTGATTTGCAAGCATGTGTAAAGTGGTAGGTAATTCCAAGAAGACATGTCATTCATTCATATATTCTTTTAATGGAAAATGTGATGTTTGAGCCAATAAAAACTCTCTTTTTAAACTCTTCCCTACTAACTCAACAAGTGCGCTTCGCTTTAGGGGGTCAATTTCCCTATCAAACCTTTGAAGAAATTTTAATATTTTTAAAAAATTATTATTATTAAAACAGGAAGCCAAATAGAAAATTAAGACAAAATTCCCAATTAAATTTTAAATTATGGTGAGAGTGGACATTACCTACTGAAAGAATTAGTAATTTAGATATGGATATTCTGGATTTTGACCAGCACCTAACTAAAACTAGAATCAAATCTTAAAAAAATTCTTGATAGAGTAATTGAAAGCATTTAAAATAGGGCATCAAACAGTCAAAATGGACCCTTTTTTTGTGCACCACTTAAAGACAAAAGGAAAGTAGTTTGTTTTTGTTTTTGTTTTGTTAAAAGAAGTGAATGTTAGGAAGAAAGAATAGGAAGTGCTTTGGATCACATGGGAAAAGTGGTTTAAAGATTCAAAAGTAACAAACACAAAGTGAAACACATCATTACAACTAAGAAATAAAACAACTCATTCACTACCTAGGGTATAAACACTTTCATATTTTATACTCATTGTATACATACATTGTTATTAGCAAAACAAAAAGATTATATCATCAAATCATTAGTACATCTCAATAATAAATTATAAATCTCATTTAAATAAATCTTTTGTAGTAAATATTTTTGGAATAATCTGATAAAAGGATAGTTTGGTACATTAGATTTCTCTTATATGTGTAATTCGAACAAAAATTATACCAAAAGAGTCTATTAATGTATATAGTTTTATATTTTTGCTAGTAATTGTTTTCACATTTCAAACTGGTGTATGGTCATATGACAATTTGCTAGTTATGGCATTATTTTTTTTATAGTATATTATATATCGTAAAAGATTACTTACATTATTATTGGTGTAATGCCTCAACCTCCGATAGGTGTGAAGATTTTATTAAAAATATATTGTTTTCTGAATATAATACTAAAAAATTAATGTTATCTCTTGTTTTACTTTTATAGTGTAGAAACATTGGGTTGGTAGACAATAAATTTTGAAGTATTGAATATTACTGAAATTTTATCAAAACAATTATTACGTTTCACTTTTTAAGAGGAAGAATCAATTTTTATATTCAAATCAATTAAATTAATTTTTGGGAAAATGTAAGCGTAGTTAGTAAAAATACTGTTATATATTATATCTTGATAGTAAGAGCGTGTTACAAGTATTAATTTAATATTCATAATATAAGTTAAATAATAAAAAGTAAAATATGACAAATATTTTAAAACATGCGAATATATGTGTAGTTAACCCACAGTAGAATCTAGCTCTAATGAAACAGATGGAGTATAAAAAAGAAAATGAAATTAACGGAGGAATGGTAAATACTTATTTATTTTTAATTAAAAAAATTTAAAGTTAATTTACATTAAATTGCGTTTATTTAGGAGTGATTACCTCTAATTTAATATTGTTCAAAATAAATCTAAATTTAATAAGATTTTAATATAATATTTGCTATCCATAAAAATAAAAAAATGTGTGGAGAAGAAAAGAGAATAAAGTGGTTAGTGTCATAATTAGCTTAAGCAAGAAAGGACAAAAGACAAAAGAAACCATCAAAACCTCAACTTGTATTTTGTGACTTTTCATTGTGAAAGCCTTCTTCCTAAAAGAAACACCAACAAAAGGACACCTCTGCTCCTGGGCCTAACCTTCGGTCGTTATCTGGTGTTCGATAATTATATTAAAATTTAATTAAATATAAAGTGATATAAATTCTTTTTCATGATAATGATGTTGTGATTTTTTTTAAGAATTTAAAATTTGTCAATTAGGAAGGAAAAGATCCAACTATCCCACAACTTATGTTGGTCTTTTTGTTACAAATCTTATCATCATCAACTTCACTTTACACATCATTTAAAACCTCTCATGGCAGTTTCTCTGCCCACCAGACACCAACCCAAAAAGTAATGCATCTAGGACTCCTCATTTTGGAGGAATTCTTTCTAGATTATTGAGTTGATAATAACAAGTTTTTAAAAAGAATCTCTTGGGCATTAATAGCTTATATTTATTAGCATATGACGTGATTTAAATAATTATTAAATAGGAATAACATCAATTTAATTGTATTTAAATATAATTAGTTCATAATTTAAAAAAATTACTTTTTCTCTGTGCGTTATTGTTGTCATGTTCGCTTATAAAATCATTTGCACTTAAGTATCAAAGATAACATAAGACATATGATTCGACTTATCTATAAAAAAAATTAATATTCTAAAAACTACAGAAAAAGTATTATTAAATGAAATTTTTTTGAATATTAATATGATGAAAAATACATTTTAAAATGTTAGTCAAAACTTTTATAATTTAATTCTAAAAATAAAAATCATGACAAATAATATCGAACAGAGAAAGTAACAAGTGTTTCTCTTTCCTATTATTGGGAAAATAAACTACTCGTAAATAAGAAACGATTTTAATATTTTTCTGACATTTCTTCATCCGCAAACAAAAAATTGATGCGAAAATAAGGAGAAACGAGGCTGATTTTTGAATATAATTAAAAAATAATATGTAAAGTTTTTAAGTGAATTGACTTATTCAAAAAAGCTCTTACCATATTAAAATTGTCTTTATGCATAAATCTCATGGGATGAAACTTACTTGAAAAGGCTTACGAAAATAAAACAAAATTATAAGTGAATCAATATTATTTCAGTTGAAGTAATTTATAATATTGTAATATAATGTTTAATGTATGTCGCAAACATTAAAATTTGATATTTGTATTACTGAACTACTCCTATTGATTACTAGGAAAAATGATTTTTGAATTTTTTATATATAAAAATAAAGATCTCTTGTAAAACGAAAGAAAAAGAAATTGAAATCTCACATGAGCATAGATTTCGATTCTCACATGAAACGTGCGTAACAACGATTAATAGCTAGTACATATACTCACTCACTTACTAATAAAAAATGGGACAAAATCAAATTTCAACTTATTATAATTCCTCTACAATATCTATAAAACAAGCTCCTTAAATTGATTTAATTTTGAACATTGATTGCTCAATTGTTTGCTCTTTCTTTAAGTTAATAAAAGGAAAATATTGTTTGCTCTTCTTATTTAAAATGGAAAAGAGAACTACTTTATTTCCATTCACCAGTCTCTAGAAATTATACTTTGGAAAACAATTTAGCACAGTTATTATTTAATACCAAACTTCATTGGTATTCCATAGTTATAATTGGTAGGCTTAGGGAACATCACATGCTATGATCAGGGAGAAAGGAGTATATTCCATAGTTAAAAGAAACATTAAATGGTTTGGGTATACGAAAGAATAAATTTTATAATGTTTTAGAGGAGTGTGAGAGGTTGACTATGGCTTCTCTTGTGGTTGGGCATTTTGCGGGCATGAGATGACTGGCGTAAATCGTAAAGTTGATCGACGAACTATTAGGGTAGGACCATGATTTTTTTTTTTTTACATAATGTGATCTCATCTACAACAATAGGACATCCACAAGATATAAGAATATAAATGTTACAGATTAAAATAAAAGCCTAATATATAAACGTATTGTCTAATTTTCCATATCAGAGGTATTATTATCTCTTATGGCATTGTGTTTTGTTTGGGTTTCATATTATTTGTTGATCTTGATTTGATGTTACTGATATTCTCCACCTTATTACATCTCTCTCCTTATTTTTTTGTTATGCTATATTTGAATTGACCGTTTATCAAAATAGCATTACTATTTTTATGCGGTAATAATAAGCATACACACCATCTTTTGTAAAATTTATTGATGAAATTCTAATAGATAGTTATTTTTTGAAAGAAGTGTGTATTGATAAAAATAATATTGCATATTCATTCTTTTCGTGAGAACATCATATTTTAGCTTAGTTATTTTCCTACAAATTCATGTGTCATTAAAATTTTGATTCCCTCCCACCCCCCACCACCCACTGAACTTTATATCTCTCCAACCTACCCGCCCCCCCCTCCCCGTCCCACCCACCCCTCTCTCCCTCCCCCCCCTCTCCCCCCAGACAACTCACACTGTGACCCTCCCTCCCCCCCAGCATCATTCAAACCCCAGCCCACTTCTACTCCACTTCCCCCATATCCATACCAAAAATCCGCCCATCCACCTCAAGCCCCTCCCGCCCACCCCAAACCCCCCACCATCGTTCCCTCACTCACGCCCCCCACAACCCCTCTCCACACCCACTCAACCCTCTCTTCCTACAACCCCCCACCCCATCAACAACATCCTCACCCTCTAACCTCTCCAATTCCACCCCCCCCCCCTCCACCAGCTCCCCCCAACACATACCCCCCAAGCCATCCCCCACCCCCCCATCTTACCCGACAACCCCAATCCCCCTTCTCCCCCACCCTCCACCCCACTCCAATCTTTCTCCCCCACACCTCCCAACCACCCCCACCCCCACTCCACCCCCACCCCCCCCTGCCGCTCCCCCCCCACCCCCCACCCCCTCCTCTCCTCACCAATCACCACTCCTGCCCTCCACCCCCCCCTCCCCCGCCCTCCCCTTCCCACTACGCCCCCCACCCCTCGCCCTTGCCCTCTCCCCCCCCTTATCAACCCACCATTACACCCCCCTCCGCCCTTCCTCCCAACACGCCCCTCCCCTCTCTCCCCCCCACCCTGCCACCTTCCTCCCCCTAACACCAACCCCCTCCCCACACAAAACCCACACACCATCCTCCACACCCTCCCAACAAACCCCTCTCCTACCACCCAACCATCCCCCCACCAACATAACCAAACCACTCCCCCTACCCCCCCCCTACTCCCCCACCCACACTCCCACTCCACCCCTCCCCCATCCTCCTAAACCCCCCCCCCCCTCCGCCTCCCCCCCCCACCACTGCTCTACCTACTCCCCCCCCCACTCCCCGCTACCCCCCCCCTGCCCCACCCCATCCTCCCTCCTCCTCCTCTTTCCCCCCCCCTCTCCCCCTCCTCACTTCTTCCTTCCCTCCCCATCTACCCCCCCCCCCCCGCTTTCCCCCCCTTTCCTCCTTCCACATCCACCTACTTTCGCCACCCCCACCCTTCTTACTTTCTCCTTACTCTCATCCCACTCCTGCCCCATCTTCCACCCGCTTACTTCCACCTTCCTCTTCCACCTTTTTCTCCCATCTTTTCTTTCCTCTTTTACGCCTCCCTATTCCATTTCCCTCTCTTCTTTTTTTCCTTTTCCCCCTTTCTCCCCTTTCTCTTCGTATGTGGAAAACTAAATTTATTACTTATGATCCCTTTTAACATTTTCATTTAATAGGAATCTAGATTTTGTTCCCATTTTTTTACATGAAATGTACATTGAATCTTAATTATATTACCGTGTAATTATATTGAATAAGCAAATATAATAAGCTCGAAATTATTTATTATTATGCTTACTAGAATATCGTAATTCATTCTTACTTAGAAATTTTAAAAAGCATCAAAATTAGGACGGAAAGTGAGGAATAATTACAAGTTCTTGTATAGATCCAAATTTATTAGTTATTTCCGTGATTAATGTTGAATACTTAAATTGGTAAATCTAAATCATAATTAGAGAGGAAAAGAAAGGAGATGAATGAGGCAAAAAGGTCAAAAATACAACTAAGCATTACAAGGCTAAGCTACTTTTAAGACTAAAAAACGAAAATGGTTTACTAAATAAAGCTACAGCCTACAAACTTCAACAAAGAAGCAACAACCCACTTTAACAGATTTAAAGACCCCAACCCACTAAACACCTAACATTTTTCTAAATTATACACCATAATTCACCAATTTTTATAACTTATATATCATAACACATCCTGTACAATACAAGTTAGTATAGTCACCGTATACACCGAAACCCTACGTATAAACATACGTAGGATTTTGTAATTGCATTACATAATAAAACATCCGTTAGGATTTTCATCACTAAACATTTCAAACGAATCCAACGGTTGGCGTGGATACGTATCCACATCAGACGGTGGAGGTTCCGTTACATGACTAGGACCGGAATACGTATAGGCATACGAAGTTGGAGGTGCCGGAGCATAATACGATGCCGTATAGTTAGCCGTAGGTTGAGCCGTATTGTAGCTAACGACGTATGCTGGTGCTGGTGGTGGGGCGAAGAACTGTGGGCCCTGTTGCGGGTAATAATGATAAGATGGATGACGTGGAGGGCTATCATTGGTCGGCGCAAAGACTTGTGGTCCCATGTTATGATTTTCGAATACTGGACCTGCCGGAGCAACAATTGATGGTGGTGCCCTCAACGTTGTTACTGTTTTGCCCTTTCTTTTTCTTCTTTTTACCAGCCCATTTGCCACTTGCTTCAACACTATCGGGCCATGCCAACACCGCTTTTGTCGCACTAACGGCTGAAGCATCATCCACATAGACACCTTTTTCCCGCCCGCCACAGGAAATTTGTGTTTACCGGTAGAGTCGGTTACCGGTTTTTTACCTTCAGATTTTATCTCCTTAACTGTTTCATTCTCTTTTTCAGCCTCCGCCGGTTTATCACCAGAGGCGGTGCCGGTTTCTTCTGTCGGTTTCGCTGAACCGGTGCTCGGTTCCTCACACCTTTTGGGTACTGCTTCATTACTTGCATCTTGAATTTTTAGTGAAGGTTCTTTGGGTGCTGCAATTTTTTCATTTGATTTGACATTTTTGTGGATATTGATATCAGGTTGGGTAGTCGATTCTGCTTCTTTGTTTTGTGGGTTAATTTGTTTCTCTTTGCTCTTGATTTTAGCAGACTTCTTCTCCTTGTGATCAGTCTGTTGTGGTACTAATTCAGCGTGTTTACCGGATTTGTGTAGTTTCCTGAGAAGAGCTTCTGCTTCTACATTCCCAATTACTGTTGCTTTCTGTTGCTTGAGATCGATATCTATAGTATACACTCCTGAAATTAAAAATAGGAATTACTAACAGAAAACAGAAACTCAAAATTTGTTTTGTTAAGATAAATTAGCATGTAAAAAGCAAAGAAAGGAATATGGTTATATTTACCAGGTACTTGTTGGAGAATTTTCTTAACCTTCCTTTTACAGCCTTCACAGTGAATGGAAACTTTCAAAACCCAAGTCTATATAAACAACATACAGCAGAAAATGTTAGAACCACAAAAAAGAAAAAAGAGTATACGGGAAAAGAATAAGAAGAGAAGAAAACGAACCTTGTAGTTCTGGAGTTCAGGTTGATCTTCTTGTCGATCTTGTGCTGCCATTACTAAGGAATTGAAAAAAAAAATGTTTGCTATAAGTGAAAGTATGAAGGAAGAAGTTTGCTTTTTTTTTTTTTTTTTTAAAGATGAAGGAAAAGGGAAAAGTGGAGAGATGAGTGAAGCGCGAAGCTATGTAAATGTTTACACGGAGTGTATTTTATACTGTCAAGTTTCGGCACTTTTCGGGTTTTAACCAACGGGTCAATTGAATCTAAAATTTTGTTTTGCGTTATTTCATGAATTGTACAAGTATCGCTTCGCTCAAAATTTCACTCATATTATATTAAAGTTATATTAAATTTTAAATTTATTTTATAATTAATTTTTTATTTTTTCTTTTAACATTGGACCTTAACTTGAAAAAAAAATCAACCTAGTACCGTCGACTCATAAAATAGTGATACATAAATAAAAAATTATTTATAAAATAAATTAAGAGAATAATAAGAACTTAATATAGTATAAATGTGCCTCTGAAATTTCGGATGAAGAAGATACTTATGCATTATTTCTTTTCCCTCAAATGATTACTTTACTCTTAAATAAATATTTATTATAAATAATTTAAATATAATCTTTCTTCGTTAAATTTTTTGTTATATAAAGGTATTAGTAATCTTTGAAAATAATTATCACATTCAGAAAAAAAAAGTAGAGAGTTATAAATTTTGTTTTGAACTTCTAAAATAACAATCTTTTTTTTTAAGTGAGTATTTACTCTATTTATGTGTCTACTTTTAAAAATTGGAATGTTTATAATAAAAAAAATTATTCTATAAAATGGGAAAAGGCCAATAAATTTATCTTTAATTTTAAAATGGTAATAATAATTTAAAACGGGTGAAATATTATTTAACGTGCTCCGTAACTTGGAGAGTAATGGAATAAAAGGACAAATTAGATTTATTTGAGAAAATGGGAGAAAAATTTTACGAAGTGTCTTTTTAAAAAAAGGTTATTATGTATTATCTGTTTCACATTCCATTTTATTTATATTTTAACTTTATCAATTTTAAGAATTTGCAGCGATAGTTAACCAAGAATTATTTATTAACACAAATGTTAATTAAGTATATGTTCTAAGTCATATGCTACGAAGGACAAAAATCAAATATTATCTATAAAGGAGCCTTAGAGATCAAAATTAATTGTTAAAAGCTCATAATTATTTTAAATGAAAAGAAATCCAAAGAGTAGATCAAGCACAATCGTTATGTGCAATCTCATTGTTATTATTAATAAATTTGTGAATCAAGAAATTTATTTTTGATTAAGTTAATTTTTTAAAACTCTCTTTTTATGAACCAATAAGATGTGTGTCACAAAAGAAGAAAGAAAAGTCCTTAGAACATATAATGAAGCTTTTATTTTTGACGAAATATATAAAAAATAATAAAATTAACAAATTTAAATTAGTGTGAAATTTCATCTAAACATACGATTGTAGAAACATTTAATGGTACCATCTCTGCAATTGTACCTGTTAATAAAAATTAAATTACGGATATTCCATCCTGAAAATTAAACTAAAAGAAAACTTTGCTTTAACCTTTATTCTTTTCGTTGGGATCATGCTAAAGTACTCCCCCTAAATCTATGTTCGAAATTTCAGAGACACACTTATACTATACTAAGGTCATATACACCTGAATTTATTTTATTAATAATTGAATTACCTCTTTTCGACCTAGTGGCAATATTGTGGGCCAAGATGGTTATTTTTTTTAAAACTTCGTCCACGTAGGCTTAAAAAGAGGTTGAAAATTACTTATAAAATAGTTCCGGGGTAGTAATAGAACTTAATTATATAAGTGTGTCTATAAAATTTTAGAGCATGATTGAGGGGTACTCGTACATATCCCTTTCTTTTCCTATCAACTTTTGTAAATGCAGCCTGTACAAAAAAAGTAGCTAGAAAATACTAATATTTATTTTCATGCGTTTGTACGATTGAGAAAATATGTAATAATTGACTATTTGAATTCAACTTTCTCTGAAGAAGAAAATGTAATAAAATTTCAATGAAGAATTCTGTCTTCAAAGCTAAGTAGGGTCAAAAGTTCGTTTGACGGTAGATATTGAATTCTTAATGTTCTAACTTCTCCCTTGCATTTCTTTGTAATAAAAATTTCTGATGTCGCCCGACAATCGCATGTTTCCTGAACATGGTGTGGTTTTAATTTGTTAAAATACTAATGGAGATAAAAGAGTGAAACTTGATTTGAACCATAAAAAAGTGGCAATTTGTGGATCAATGAAATTTCTTAAGGAAATATTAAGTGTGTGTTTTTAAAGTCTGCTAAATCATAAGTTTATTTCTCTGTTTTGAGTTCGGAAATTAACCCAAAATCTATGATCAAAATTTAGGGACGATAGTTCTTCCAGTCGCGAATATTTTTTTCTCAAAAAAATGTACTTTTTCCTTAAGAACCAATTATCTATCCCACTAATAGTAAAATTGGTTCGGGTTGGAAATTCTGTACACGTTTTTATTATATTTTTTTAAAAAAATTCCTATAGAAACAGGCATTTTACGTTAATAATTATTCACATTTATATTTATATTATATCAAATAATTTAATTTGATTATCATTAAATTGAATATGTGAGTATAAATATAAGATAATTATGATTAAAAGATAATTATGTTCATAAAAATTAAAAACAGATATCTTGCATTCATTAATTTAGTAACCCTAATGTGTAATAATCTTCTATCTTGCATTCATTAATTTAGTAACCCTAATGTGTAATAATCTTCTAGTATTTGATTAAGAATCTCAAACATAGAGTTTATAACACGTGTCAACAATTTTAATTACATGGACAAGACCATTAACCATATCATGAAATCATCTTTAATTATTTTCAAATAAATTAATTCTTGTGCTTCATAACTACTAACCATCATAACTAATGACACGACTCTATGAACTAAGAGACACACATGTTTGAACTTGCTCATAATTAGTTTGGAGTGATAAATTGAATCAAATTTTTTAGTTTTTTATATGGTAAATGTTTAAATTAAAGGGTAAAATGCTTTCATATACTATGACTTTATATCTGATATGTGAATGAGTGAATAATTAATTTTTAAATAAAAACGTACTAATAAATTATATATATTAATATGATTCAGTGGTCTGTACCTTGTTTGTAATGGTGGAAGTCTTTATTCTTACACAGAATATGGTCATCCAGTTCTAGCTCTTCCAGATATAACTTGAAAATTTTATTCGGGAAGGAATGACCACTTTCAAAAAATCTTCATAATACGTGATTTAAGTTAATCAAATTTTATTGAAACTTTTAATACAAAATTGTATCTTCTCCTGTGTGGTAAATGTCTAGTTACATAATATTATTATTTTGACATGCGTTATAATCTAGATTTTCTAGCGTCAGAGATCCAAGATACATTTCTGATTTATTTACCTACGATTTGCATAACGAATCATTAAAAACCTAAACCATTCAAAAATTTGATGAATATTCATTTTTTTATGGTCTCATCTTTATTGCTATACGTTTTTTTTTTCTTTCAAATCAAAACAAGTTAGTTCAAAAAACTTTTTATGCGCGTTTATGCTTTTAATATTTGTAATTGTAACTGTATATTTTTATATTTAAAAGGTCTATAGTCTAGCACCCCCCCACACACACATAAGTTGAATAACAAGTTATTCCTATAAAACAATAAGACAAAATTAAATTAAACGGTTAACTAAATATTAAGTGACCAAAACGTAACCAAAATTCATCAATTAGGGACTAAAAGTGCAAATATTTATCTCTTTTTTTTTTAAAAAAAAAAAATCCTTTTCTGAATCCTTTAGCTTTTTTGTACTTGCTCTCCTCTTTTATTAATTTTATTCTCTTTTATCTTTTTCCTTTTCTTGATTAAATTCGTAAGAGATTTGCAGTATTATCGAAGAAGAACAAATTTTACCAACGCAGAGGTTATCGTAGAGATAGTTATTTTTTATTCTTAATTATAATTTTTAGGTTCAAATTCCATTAGATACAAAATCATATTTGTTGAAATATATTTTATTTAACACTTCACACGTAACTTCAAAATTATCAAAGTTTAATATGTATAAAATATCGAATAAAATAAAAAACTTTAAACAAGTATGTGACAGTGCACATGCAATGAGAGGAGACAATGTACGAGTTTATAATATTAAGTCCTTCAGCAGCAAGAGGATTTCAATATATAATTACCGAATTATTTCATTATTAGTCTAAGGTTTTTGATTCACATTTTGAATGAATTTTTTTTTATTAAAAATGTTATCTTAAAATGAACGTTATCATGCACATCTAAATTTAATGAGACTTTAATATTCAGACTTCAAACACATGAAAATTAAAATAAAAAAGTAGAAAATTAGGAGTCATCATGGGAAAGAAATTAAATTGACTCTTTTTTTTGTTAGAAATTTAAATTCCTGAAAAAGACAAATGTGTTTTCTGAAATAAAAAGGCATAAAAAATTATAGAATCTTCTATCTTAAATACCACAGCTACTACTCTTGTCAATTCTGTTTCTATTATTATTGTGATAGCTGGGAACATTAATTTTATTTAATTTTGCGCTTTTATTGCATATTAATTGTTTCAGCTATTGGAATTTATTTCCTAACCTTAGAAAAGAGAATCATAAATAATAGAATTTGGTTATTGGAGTTTTATGTCATATAAATTTAAATTAGTGAGGCATTATTACTCGGATAGGGGACCATTTGTAATAAAATACAAAAGAAAATAAAATACATTACCTCGAGGATCGAGGTGTTAAATAGGAGGATCAAACTGAATTAAAAAAATATGAATTGTTGATCAATTCAAAAATGTTATTCGAGCTGAAATAAATAAATAATGAAATAAGCTAAAAATTGAGTCGTAATTTAACAAATTCAATTGAGTCATAATTTAACAAATTCAATTCTTACTAAGTTTTAAATTGATAATTTAATTTCAGAATAATTTATTTGAGCACCTAATCAAATATTTTCCATAAAACATTTCAAATAAAAAAGTTCTTATTAAAATATTTAGAAAAAGTTTCTAACGAGGGCTACATATCTAGGCGGATTTATAATGAATTGAATTATACAGGTTACAATAACTTTTTTTTAAAAAAATTATTAATCTATCTAAAATTTAAATAATAAACAAATATAATTTATGAATTGATTTACGGCCATGACCACGTACGTGAAAATACATTCACTCTATCCGAATTACTATTAGAACTATATGAAACAGAAACCTGCTGCACCAAAATTAAATTAATTTGATGGGTGTGAAAATTTTATACACAGTGAATGTAATATAACTTAAATTTATTTCTTTTTCTAAATGGATAGCCATGACCATTTTTAATTTTTATTAATTCAGGTTATGATTGTTTTCCCTTATATGCTGGCTGTCTAAATTCATATTTTAATGTCACCACTTAAAAAAATTGTTGCAGTAAATGGTAGCCAAGTGTTACTTAACATTTTTACTTATTTCTTTTTGCTTTTAGAAGATCAAGACTTACAAAAGTTTAAATAGTTGGACTCTATCACCCCAAAAAATTGATAATTAGTAATTAAAAATATATACTCTTAGAATTAAGGCGTTTTTTTTAAAGATTGTTATTTAATTGGAATCAAAATATTTTTTCCTAAGGTTTTATTTAGTTGATGGGTTCTCTCGCATCAAAAATTCTCATTTTTACCCCTTTTCCTTCCTCCCATCATATCTCCCATCCACACGCCCTAATCTCCGCTCTTAGTATTTATCCGTTCATTCGGATTTATATTATTTGATTCTTATTAAAGTGATCATATCTTTTAAAAATTTTTTAATTAGAAGTGTACTTATTAAACTAACTATATTAATATTATTTGAAACTCTAAATTCGACTATTACTACTTTATATAACTATTTTAATATCAGAGAAGTATGAAAAAAATAAAAAAAATATTTTTGATTTAATAAAATGTACTAGTAAAATGAAAGGAAGAATGTAGATACTAGATAAATATTCTTCGGGATCCCCTTAATCAAGACGATTTAATTTTTTGGAGTTCTTTTTGGTATTAATATGGCCGTCATCTTTATTAGGGAGCGTGTTACCCCAATGTGGGACTTTCCGCTGCAAATACGAATTTATTCGCATTCTAATGTTAGTACCGGACATCCGATGGGAAATCCAAAAAATAAAAAATTTCTTAGGATATTATACCCTCGCCTTATCATATGTCAGATTTTAGCCATTCAAGCCCTCAAGAAATTTGATAAATTTATCATTGTACTCTTATTTAGTGCTCTCTTGAAGTCAATTTTTTATTAAAAGAACATTAAGTGACATTTAAGGTGACTTTCAATGAAAGTGACTAGGACATGAAGAATTACACTTTAATGTTTCCTATGTTAGTCCAATTATTATTTCAAAACTATTAACTCTCCCAGCAAAATAATGTTTTATCGTATGTTATTTTCTGAGATAACTACTCACACTACTCTAGAGATCCATATTTATTTTAAGAAGGAAAAGCAAGATAAATAGGCAAATGGATGAAAATAGAAAACTTACCATGAAATTAGGTCTAAAAGCAAATTAGAAAACGTAATTATTCAATTGGAAAGTAAAATTTGTCTACTTCTAGTGAAGGTCCACTTCTCCACTTAATTAGGCACTTGTTAAATTAGTAATAGTTGTGGACTTGAATTTTTATATACAACAGGATATGAAGAAGACAGTATAATTAGAGGAGATAAACAGCAATGATATTTACCTTAACCCAAGTCTAATGATAAAACCATGTAGATCGTTTTTGTCCCCTCCCTTCTACTTCTTGTTCTCCCAGATACCTCATAACTACATACGTCCCAAGTATCTGTATAAATACTTTATAAGTCATATGTCGAAGACAAAAATAACACAAAATGGTCATTATGTTATGTTGGACTTACAAATAGTGTCTTCTACTATAGAGTTAGTGAAAATATACGACGTATCTTTCCCCCTTTTTTAATATTAGGTCTAAAATCTCAGAGACAACTGCGTGTATTTACATTCTATAACTAGGGTTCTATCTACTTAATAATTTATTTTATAAATACTTTCTACTTCTTTTTCGGTTTACGTGATTATATTTGTGGGCCTAACGTGTTATTGACATATTTTTTCAAGGTAGTGCACGTCAGGCAAACCAATAACTGGTTAGAAAGCATATCAAATAAGTTAGGGGACCTAATATAAGTGCCCTTGTTCCTCCCTTCCCCCCCTTCTTGCTCTCAAACAAATCTCTTCGAACGTAGATTGAGGGTACTTATTTTTCCAATATATTTCTTTAAGTAGAAAATCATCCACCCTCCAAACTTTGATTTAAAAATCAAACTTCTCCTCAACTTTGAAAAATAATCAATTCTTCATCTCTTTAAATAAATAAATTATTTTATTCCAACTAATTAGCTTTTTGGACTCAATATTTCTTTTTCGTTTGTAATATGTTGTCCCTTTCCAACTTTTCCTTCTTTTTATTTTTTCCTCTTCTTTTTTTTTCCCTCATAAAGCACTATGTAAGAATCCAGGTCTATATAGAGTAGCTAATTGACACCTATTTTATTTTTACATATTAGGATCCAAATCAAAAGAGGAAACCTCATAGAGAAGATATATATAATATATTTGTTAGCCTAATTTTGTTTAGTGGAAGCTATTAAAAGCAAATTCCAGATAGATTTGAGTTCTGGTAATCAACTTTACAGGTTAGAACTTTATATAGCTGACAATGTATTTTGCTTTCTAACATCATTCCATTGTAATTGGAGTCAAGCTCAGCATGCATCTCAAAAGTATAAAAACAGAACTTAAAAAAGAATTTTTTTAGAAGAAAACACATAATTATATTACATATAATAATAAATAAATACCTATGAGACTTATGTTACATATATAATAAATAAGTTTTGAACCTTAGAAATTTTCTTTATGAAATTCAAACTTTGTGTCTGTCTTGTGTGAGAAATCTTGAGATAGATGTCTTAGTTCTCCAACTAGACCTTGTGGGCCACAATAAAACACACCTGTCATATCATAAATTCAAAAATAAGAATGTCACTTTAACACGTATAATTTCATAAGTGAAGTTGGATAGTATACAGTCTAAAGAGATCGACCTTACCCCTAATTTGTATAGTATAGAGGCGGTTTAATCTTAATGAATAGAAATTAAAGATGCGTACTAACCAATTTTTTGATCAGGATGATTAATTGTAACACGTTTGAAAACTTGGCGCCAATTTGGTCTAGCAAAATGAGTCTTGACCCTTGTCCCAGAGACAATGTCTACGCCACTCTTGGCTTGGTGGATTGATTGAAGCATTGTGATTAGTGCAGACCGGGCATCGCCTTCTTCATAAACGCTGGTGCAGTAGTTGTGAAGCTCAATTAGGCCTTCTTGATCGTTCTCCGAGACCTCATCCATCACACCCTTAAACCACTCAAACGAGCCTTGCTCGCGTGTTACCCAATAGAAGTAAGCTCGTTTAGTTGCAAAAGGACTTTTTTTACCACCCTTAGTACCATCTTCAATGTCCTTTTGTTGCCGATGATTGTTTATTGAGCCAAATCTTTTCCTCACTGCTACCAAAGGCTGTTGCTATCCTAATGCCAGGCCTACTAAGAGGACTACGTCGTATTTCTTGTAATCCTGTGCTGGTGCTCCATAAGGGCCATCAATCAATAGTTTTGGCAATCTGTTTACATTGATATGAATCAAAATTCAGGGGAAATAAGTTAAAAGCACTTGGAAATTTTCAAACTTTACTCCCTTACCTAGGCTTATAGTCAGCTTTCCCAAATACTGAGAGTAAAAGGCACTTGATCCACCAGTTGGAGGCCATTCACGACCTAAAAATATGATCAGTACAGCCTTGTTGTACTTTCCTCAAAATTTCTTCAAAAGATTTCCGCTCTCTGCTGTGTTATACAATCGATTCCTAATGAATTCGACGGAACCTTAGAAAAGAGAGGAGTTTTAAGCTTTGGGGGAAAAAGGGGGGAGTGAGGATGTCCAATGCCCAAGTTGTTCCGAAGTGATGTGCCAAACTTAGGTAATCATTCCGGAAGCTCGAGGACCCGATGGTAAAGGATGCATACAGTACCAACAATTATGTATGATTTTAGCAGTAATAATAATAATAATTTGTATCCGCTTTTGTGTGATAGGAGCTAGTTAGTTCTATTACCATTTGACAATGAAGAAACGAAGAAATAGAGCAGTTCACAAAAATGTACTGTCCACTTGTGTACTTAAAGCCCTGAGGCTTAGACATGTGCACTGCCATTACATTTCCAGGATATACAGCTACCTGAAAACTCGAATTTTAGATAAAAATTCTATGCACATGTAATCGAACTAGGAATCTTAATGCTTGCAATGGTCTAAGCTCTTATGTACCTTCAAAATCCCTCACTGGCCTTTTTTTTTAAAAAAAACCCCGGAAACAATAAAGCACGAAAGCAGACGTTCACAAGGATATAGTATCATAGGCACGCGTTTAAATCCATGTTTCGGCGAGCAGAAAGAAACAAAGAAGATATTAAAAAAAGAAAGATATTAGATCCATTATATGGCAAGGCAGGGCATGATTAGCATTAGATATAATTTACTTTGTTAAGAACTTACTGTCTTCTTGTACCATTTTTTCGAAAGGTAGAGGAAGTATCCGTGAATGATGAAGAGGACATAGACTATAACAAATAAGTGATGTGAGTACCAAAAAGCGTTAAATCCAGTGAGTTTCTTGATTGTTGATGGAAGATTGAGTCGGTTTCTACGAAACCATGGTTGGGCTAGTACATAGGCTATGATCATAAGGACCACCATCACAACACCGGTCCATCCTTCCGTGCCTTTCACAAACCACCAGTAGTTGTTTGGTCTTCTCTCTCGCGAAAAATGCTTCATTGGCTGTATTCCCTCCTCCGTGGCAATGTAACAAGCCGGGAAACTCAATGTACTGTGAAATTGCCATGTAAGGAAGCCAACAACTGCTATTCCAAATGCAATTACCTAAAAAAGATTGCAACAAAGAACACGAAATAAATCAGACATTTAAGTTCAATGATTTCGTGTTTCCATTTATATTCTCAGGCTATATACCTTGTGGAAATTGATGTTATCATCAAAAGGAATTATTTTCCCAAGCTTAGTCCTACTTCTTAGCCAAGTTATGGTGTTTCTGCATACTGGCAAAAGAACTAGAGCCATGTTAAATTTTGTTGTTTCAGCACCAGAATATTCCTTAGTCTACAGATACACACTATCTCCATCACGTCAAAGACACGATCTAGCGCTACGTTTATATTGAATACAACATTTTCCTTCCATTAACAGAGTCCTGCGCAGATTGATAGCCACAAAACCATCACCCAAATCCTCTTCCAATTGTCCTCAATGAAATAGTCCAGCCTTCTTTTGCATCTTTTAAAGGGATTTCGCTCTTTCGTTGGCTTAAGCTTCTGACTTAGCATCTGACTCAGAACTCTGCTGTTAGTTGAAAGATTCATCGAGTGGCTCGGAGCCTGAAGAAGCAATGTCTCCAAGTTGTACAGCTGTATCAAACACAACCATTTATAAGCTCATGTCCTTGTCCAAGAATTTGTTTTATACTGTCCAGTGATTACCTTAAATTCCTTGATGTCAAACACGAACCTCAATGTATCCACATTTTGCCTGGATCTGTTCTTCCCTATGAGTTAGCCTTGCATATTATCTAATTGTCCACGATTTTTGACAGCTTATTTGCAGAAGCACTAAGACTGATGATCTATAAGCATATCAACAAAGTATGAGTTTTGAGCTCTTCGAATTTGTATAATTTCATGAATTAATTAATAATCATCTTAAGTTCTCACCTCTTTCACCTCTTCTTGAGTAATTCTCCCATCTGCATCTTTATCCACCCTATTTTTTTTTCATCATACCATTATGAGCGATCAAACACAATATCTTATACCATTTTATCAATGCCAGAACTTAAACAATCTATCCTATTGAGAATCTGATCACAAAGTTCTAACTTAATCGAGAATGTTCAAAGTAGGAGCGATAGGTGCATGTAATAGACTAGTGTAACAGTTCAAGACATCATTAGCAATTTAGCATTCATTATGTTATAGGGTTGAGTGATCATCTGAGATATCAACTCTTATATTAGTATCATATTTGTGAAATTCTATCTGTAAAGAGTGATCTTACATGTCGAAGAAAGTTTGCAGCCGGGCATCAAAGCTAGTATCAGTTATTTGTTCCCAGAATTCGTGTAGTTCATCTTTAGTCACCGCGGGAGATGTGATGCATCTCTTCCTAGCTAGAGCATCAAATAATTCCTCAGCAAACTCACTTGATTCCTTCATACCTGAATTACAATTGCAAAAATGTTAATTATTAGAAACTTTTATTGTATAAATCCAAAAGAATTTGTTAATGAACAAACCTATGCATTGACCAAACAATGTTTTTGCTAGCATTCCATTAACAGCAAGTTGATCGAATCGCGATTCAACTTCAGACCATCCTTCAGTTCCTACATTCTTGTTCATGAACTGAAGTCCGCGTAGAGCACGAGCAGCACCAGACTTACTCCTATCAATTTTCTGAAACTTATTAGAAGAAGTCATTCTTTTCAATTCCTTCGAAACTTGTTTCAAATGAAACGAAAGCTGCGAGCCAAGCGTATGGTTAGGCCTCTTTTCGAGTTTGCTAGCTAACAATGCAGCTTCATGATCAGCACCTTTAATGTTTTGAACCAAAACAGAATCATCGCGAACATCAAGAGTGATCTCTACATACGATTCATCATCTTTGAACCTTGCACTTTTCTTCCCACTAACTAATGAACCGCTGAATCCTACTCTCGATCCTCTCACACTATCTGTCGTGTTTTCGATCTCCATTTGATTTTCCCGCTCTTTTTTCCTCTTTTTTTTCTTTTTCAAAATGAGTAGTATCGACCTATGTAACAAAAATGTAAAAAAAAAAAAATCTGAGAAAGATTGAAAAAATAGTAATATGTTGAGAATATAGAAGAACGGCGATGTATATATATATATAAAAGGAATGAGGGAGAAGGGGGAAATCAGGGGGCGGATTTTGTATTGTTTTTGAATAATTGTGATTATTGGGAATTTCTCTTCAACTTGCAAAAATATAAGTGGTCAAACATTTTATATATTTATTTGTTTTTCTATATGAAATTGGATGTATTTATAAGGTCAAAAGTTGAACATGACAGTCCTATTTAACAAGATATATATAATACATGAAAAAGATCAATGTAGGAATTTTAACTAAAAAATGGATGAGTAATAACATCTCACCTAATACTTGTTTTGTGATAATAATAATATATAGAAACATGGTAGAGTGTAATACGTAGGTTTTAACAAATTAGTTGAATATATATATCCTATTGTGGAATTGAGAATAAACATATCACAGTCATGATTACTCTGATAATGCTTCTTCTCTTTATTTTTATTTTTCCTTTTGACCTATCTTGTTGAAGTTTTGCAATCAACATGCTTATTTTGTTCCCACTCATTTCTTCCATGCATTTGGATAGTTGAAAATGAATATCGTCTCTAAGTTTCGATATACATAGAAAAAGTAATTAAAAAATGGTGCAAAATGATCATCTAACACCTATAACTACTTTAGATATATGTATATATAGTTCGGAGCTAGAAGAGCAAAAAAACTGAGCAAATTTTTTTTTAAAATGTCAACAAAAAAATTGAGGATCAAACCAAAAGTATAAATATTTAAATTAAATGATAGAATATCGTTAGACAGATTGAAACGCAAATGCTTATATGTAGGTTGAAAGGCACACACTGATATGAGCCTTACAAACAACACCTAGGTAGGAGTTCAATTACGCCTTTGATAGATAACATGTGTATAGATTCAACTTCTTAAAGTTTAATTTTTAGCATTAAACTTAACTATAGAATTTTTGAAGTTATCGGTTTCATAGCTACCCTTCTCATACAATTTTAATGAATTTTTACACAAAAAATTTATGTATTACTATGAAAGTACTAGGTACTCAACATGAGGAAGTTGTTTCTGCCCTATTTCGTACATATTAAAATTTTGTGGGATTCAATAGAGATGTTCGATTTCATTTAGAGTTATTGGAGGTTACTGTACCCTAAACCTAGTTTATCCCTATGCAAAGAATATTATTATATGCATTTTAAGAGGAATCTCAAAAATTTCATAAATTCATGAGATATTTAGGACATAACCTTCTAAGTATGAGAAATACGTTACTAACGATGAGAAAAATCTAAATATATATTTAATATTTAAATTGAAAAAGATTGAATTATGGGATGATGGCACTGTGATTTCTCATGGCATTTTGTGGGTAGTTCACCTAAAGAATCTTAAGTGATGTTTCCATGAGATCATAAAGATGTTTAGCAATTTGCTTATTTCCTAAAATTGCATTTTACTACAGCTCATTTAATAAATGGCTGACTTTAGTTGACTCTTTCATGGTGCAGCCCACAGTTTTTACTTCCCACTTCTATTCCATTTTTCACCTACTACTAAAAAACAAATTGTATTATATGCCAAAAAAACACAATAAACAAATAAATACACAAACATTTTGACTAGAGGTGGAAAAAGAAAATTCAAAATTAGCTGATGAATTTTTACTTATTCATTTATACAGTTTATTTTAACTAATTTATATAAAAGTTTAGGATTGATTTGCTACACAAAAATGATCCATGTAAAATATTGTTACAAAGATTTTTTTTATTGTTGTTTGATGTGTTATATATAGATAGCAATAATGATAATACAAATATTTTAATTAGATAATTAAATAAGTTATTAGAAACAAAAATAAATATTAATTTATTTTGACGTTTTAACTAAAATAACTTTTTGAGCAACTAATTCTCTAGGGTGATAAGTACAATATATTTTGGTTTCTATAATTCTATGTTAAGTCCTCGTCACAATGAAGATTTTAGGATAAGGTTGAATGGTGTTATTCTTTTTAATTATTTTTAGTCTAGGTGAGTTTAGTCACTAAACTTTTAATTTTGAAATCATTATGCGTTTAGATCTAGATTAAATTGATTTGATTATAAACAGATGAATTGATCACAAGACAAATAGTTACTCTCTACCTTTCTCCTTTTTTTTTTTTTTTTTAACGAAAAAGCTGAAGGGACTACTAACTTTTTGGGCTGGTATTCAAAGTTTAGCCATCATTAAAGTATAATTTAAAAAAGGATGTTATATATAGATAGTAAATTCATAATTAATAAATGTAGTTACTCGAGGATTTAATTTGATCGTGTCATCATATAACTTTACCAAAATTTGTCATCGCCTCTCTCTCAAAAATCCGCTCCAGGTCCGCCACTCTCCCTTCTCGCTCCAATCTCTCACTCGCTTTCTCTTATCTCATTTTATATAAACACAAATGTATAAAACTTGTTCTATTGTATACCAAGCAGAGAAATTGTATAAATACATATATTTTTGTTTCCCTTTCTTTCCTCTTTCAGATCTAGCTCGCAATCCTCGCCTCCGCCTTTCTCACATTTTATAAACAAGGAAATGTATAAATTGGGGTGTTTCTTCTTTAAAACGTATAAAATGTATATACACATGCAATACGTATTTTTTTTCGTCTATCACTTATAATTATACAAATAAAAATACTTCCCTGCCAGTTTCTTATTTACCTTTCCTCGCTCTTTCTCGTTTAAATACAAGTCGATTCAATTGTATATTTCCCTGTCGAACGGTCTTCTTTATCCTTCTCTTTCTCATTTTAAATCAACTTCAAATTGTCTATAACGTTCTATACACTTATAATCAACAATTCGTTTTATTACCCTTCGTTCATTACAATTCTCTCTCCTGGACCCAGTGTCTTCTCTTTTTTCGTTTTATCACACTTTCTTTATACAATTCGCTTCAACTGTCATCTGTAAGCGAATTTATACAGTTTCTAAATGTTTTGCTATGGGGTGCAATTATGCAAACTTTGCTATAACATATAAATATAGATTTTTTATTTGCTATACGTAAAAGTTGCCATTTAAAAAATGTATTTTTTAAAGTGTGAAATAAACTTTTTAACCAAATTAAAGTAATTATGAGAAACTGTACTTTTCCTTCTCAAATAATCTACCGTCATTGTTAGTTCCACTCACTTAAAAATATTAATTAGGAGAAGTTTTAAATTATTTTACTTTCTATTGCTATTTAGATAATCACAACATCATTTATAATTGATGTCTCTATCAAGGGTAAAATGGAAAAAAAAAAGGATTATCTTGAATTTTTAAAACTAATTTAAAATAATTATTTTCAAAATCTCGATAAATAATTTGAAAAATAAAATCGACAATCTATAAGAACATTTTCATCAGTTCGAGTTTCCAAGTTTTTTAAAATTTCTTGGAATTTTGAACTCTCACAGACAAAACTCCATGATTATTAAAAATGAAATTTCGAAATATGAAAAATGAATCAATAGTTAATTTTGTTTCTTTTGGTATGGGGTTTTGAAGGGAAGTTTAAATAATCAAGCAATAAGCGGTCAATGGCTTAAATGTCAAAGTGCATTCCATTAACTAAATGAGACATCATTAACAATTACTAATGAGTACTCCTCCATTAGAAAAATGACCAAAAGATAAAACAATATCCTAAAACTAGATGGTCAAATAAGAATATTATAGTATTCCTTTTAGTTTATTTATCTACTTCTCTTTTTAGTTTTTCTTTTTTTTTTTTTCAAAACGAATGTGTTTTCTGTTTATATTTTTACTGTTTTTTAAATTTTAATTTTTCACATAAACGTTTAAAATTGTAAAATTAAATAATGTTACATTCAATGTTTTAAATAATACTTTAATACATTTAATATATCTTTGATTAAGAATCATAAACAAACAAATTGAAATAAACAAATTAGTAATACATGTTCATGATTTTGGTGTGTTCGAGGGGTGAGTGAGGGAAAATTACAATGTGAAGTATTGAACTATCACGAATAAGATGAGAGTTCAAATATAAAACCAAATTATCTGAGTTAGTATGATTTGACACATACGTGATTTAATAATGGCAGTGGAGATTATTATTATGGATGGATGAGTAATTGGGAGTTGGTAAGAGTTGAGAAGGTAAGCATCCATTGAGTTAGACTTAAGAGCCTCTTGTTTTAAGGCAAAACCACTAAACCATAGGCAGTGGCAGACCATTTCTTTGATGCCACGACTTAAAAGCCCTATTTACTTAGGCCATTAAATTTCAATATGACTACACGGAGAATATCATATAGCAATAAAATCAATTAATTACAAACCTTAAAAGTTATAACCACCAAAAAGTTAAAGCTCAAATTTTTACCTACATTTGTTGGTAACTAATAAATATTCCAAATCAAAATAAAAGCTATTATTTTACAGAGCTGTCTCTGTTAAAAAATAATTTATTCCGCGAGACTCAGAATTTAGTCAAATTTCAAAGTGTATATCAATATATAAGGCGAAAAATCAAAATAAAATTAAATGAAATTTAACTCATTAAGAAACATCTTAAATAAAAAAAGGTATTAATTCATATTTTTAATTAAGAGATAAATAATAAATAGTTCAATAAATTACAATATACCAGTCATGATTATGATGATGACGACGACACACAAGAGACATGAAGGGCCTGGCATGAGATACATAATATCCTCATGACCACCAATAATGATACACTCAAAAAGAATTAGGGAAATACAGCTCAATTAAAAGCACTTTGTTTTAAGGATCATTAAAATACTCACACATAATGCATATTAAGTTTTTTTTTTCTTCATAAAATCCCTCTTAATTTTGAGTATGATTTTAAATATCTCTGTCCTTAGTGCACTCTGGTGGTGGAACAGGGTACCTCGCTTTATCAGTGCAATAGTTATACACAGTGTATTTTTGACGAACCCAACGAAGCCTCCTGTATTGTAATGCATCTAAATCTTGGAAGGCCTTTTGATCCCACCATTTAATGCCTTTAGTGTTACAAACTTGGACTTCTTGTGGCGTGGCAGCTTCACATCCGTCCACGTGGAACGACGTGTATGAAGCGGTGAATGGGGCATTGGACCAATCGGTTTTCTCAAGCCCACCTCTTGTGGCCCAATCATCCGCGTCCCATAGACTCGAGTATATCTTCATGGGCTGATTGAATGGAAATTTCACACCAAGATCTTTCGAGTTTTTGAATGCTCTAATTGGGACGTCGTCCACAAAGATCCTGAAATGTTAAACACAAAACCCAATATATTAGCCCAATCCATTTGGTAGAGGCCCAATGAAAAAAGCCCAACGTTGAATAATCTAGTATATATGAAACAAAGAAAAAACTGTTTATTGCATCTTTTCAACCATTGTACTAAAATTTCTAAGCAAAGGGGTGAATAGTGTTATGAAAGAAAAAAGATACACATTTGACAAGGAACCATTACTTTTAGGTGCAAGATAGAAGACAAAAATTCTGTAGCAAGGACACCAATTAGCCAGCTTGCTTAAAGTATGTGGGACCAAATAATTCGAAATGGACATTTAGCTACAAAATCTCGAAATTTCATATTAAATGTCACATCATTTATTTAATATTCAAAGTTAAAAATCATAAATATCAATTTGATAAAGATCTTATTGAAATTTTGCGATGAAATAAAAAAAGAGTACATGTATAATAAACATTAAAACATGCATTTATCAAAAACATAAATCTTGATTAACACAAAAGGACCAACATACATACTCTCATGACAAAGGTTCTTATTATAATGTTTATACCATGTTAAACTTACAAGTTTTCGTGCTTTCTTTTATCCTTATACTTAAAAACAATTTCCCTATACAAAATGTGCACTTTTCTATTTTATTTTTTTTTTTACTATTAAAACAAAACAACGAGATGATTGTTACCTAACACTATTCTAACACATTTGCATAGTTGTTAGGACCACCACGTAGAGAAATCAAGTGTACACACAATCCCAAGATATAATTTGGTACCATTATGAACAAAGATACTAGACACAAACATAAAAAACTTTCAGACAAACCTACAATAATGAAAATATTTACAAAAATAAAAGACAAAACCGGTTTGCTGAACATGATATATAAAAGTATATAAAATTTCTACTGATTTATACCGTTCCCTATTTGATTAGATACATTAAAATATTAAAAATGTATATTTCCACTATTTAATATACACTAATAAACGTTTTATAATACAAACATAATCTGAAATAATGTATTTAAAATACAGTGGTATGATGTTTTAAGAAAAAAAACACTTACACAACAATACGAGGTAATGTATTCCAGAAAACAATAATAGAATGGTGCCCTGTGGTTACAGGCTTCATATCACCAAAGATATATCCTCTGTTCGTCCTTTTTTTGTATTCCTTTTCCTCCTGTGAATACATTTGTCTGCAATATGTATGGCTGCCCAGTTCTGTTCCCCAAAAATTCAAAATCTATCTCATCGTGCTCTGCATTATTCGATGACAACTGAAAAATAATATATAATCAAATATTCTATCACTTCACTCTCTCAACAAAATCACAAAAAAACATCGAGTTTATACGTTGTCGATTTTAAGTTTGTATAAAGGAGGAGTGTTGATAAAATTAGTCATTATAACGTACAATACAGAATATCACGTTAAACAAAACACTATACAGATCTAAGTAGTGTCTATTTTCTAGCATGGTGCAAATAAACAGAACAATGAAAATATTTGAATATTTTGTGATATTAAATCAAGCATATACATAACGTATTAAATGCTGGTTTATGAGTATTGCTTACATCTCAAAATTTTTAATTAATAAAAAAACATGATATAAATGAATGGATTGCGATAGAAGTTGATGTTTTGTTTTTTCGAGACAATAAATAAGAAAAATAATGATAAAAATTGACAAATATCAGCGCGTAGTACATATACTTTACGTAAATGCAGTGACAACACCAGCTGAGGTCCTCCAACAACAGACCTCATTATATCAATTACTGAAATGCACCGAGCAGATATGGATTTCTGTTGACCTGAAATCCAGCGCCTTCAATTACAAAGAAAACAAGAAATTCATAACGTTTAACACATATAACAAAACATTTAAATCATTATTAATCTCCAAAAAATCAATTTATAACCCGATACTATAAACTTAGATAATGAAGTGGAGAACTACGTAAAATTGAAAATAAGTTATGCAGTTCTGTACCTTGAAGATCACTTCATAATCATATTCAGTAGGTGGTATCCGATCAAACACATTGAGGAAACTGTCAATATGGTGACTTTGCACCCCACTAGGCTACATCGTTTTTCCAAAAGGGCACATCTACTGGCCTTCTAGGATACCCACAAAATATTAGCCCACCACGAAGATACACAAGTGACAAATTAAAATACAACAAAACATACACTAAGCTATACAACTCCAAACTTTCACACTCCTTTTATCTGGTACCACACTAGACATAGAGGAAAAATAAATCCAATCAGAGACCAGTGTTTGTGTTTTTTTCTTCTTTTTTTTAGAGATTGATGAATATGGCCCAATGGGGGTGAGGAAAATGGAAGTGTAATGACTGGTTATTTATAGGTGTAAAAGGGACCGAGTTGGACTTGTGGTTGAAAGTTGAAACAAAGTTAGATTTTTCAGATTTTGGGTGGTTGAAATTATTTGTCCCTTATTTTATTTCTACCACAAATGTAGGTTATTGTGCAGGCCAAGATCATCAATTCGTTCGTCCCCTTGAATGCAACAGTTTCGAGTAATTTAAAGATGAAACAACTGTTATATTATATTTATATTTTATTAAGATAATATTTTAGTAGATATCTAACCTCATCTAATACACTTCAAATTCACACTTCACTCCGCTTGATGTACAATGGTCATGTTTTCTGTTAGGAGTGCACCTTTAAGTCTCTTAATTAACCGGGAACTTTTCACAATGTAACTCTAAATACTAAATAAATTCCATCCAATATAAGCGGATGGTAGAATGTCGAGATCTAAACAAAAGTCTGCACAAACAAAAAAATTACAAATTAAAGCCTTATCAATAAATTGTGAACACGCCTCAATAGAAGCTACCCAAAGCAAAAGGGTTAAGAGTTAGTGGATAATGCACTTGTGGATGGAGAATACGTAACCGGGGATCAAAGTAAGGCACAATGCCCGGTTACAGAAAACTTAGGCTCTTGTCACGACCGAAACCAGGCCCTCAATACCTGAGGCACCTATTTTATGACATGTACACCACAATCACTTCGCACTCGCACCCATATAGCTGCGTGCTTTTTGCATTTTTGTATGATTTGTCGCATTATCCTATCATAATAATTAACGAATTTTTTTTAAAAAAAAAAATTAAATTAAAATATAGTCTATACTATAAATACAATTATTAGAAGCGTGAGCCCGTTTAGATCAGACTTAACAAAAAAAATCTTAATTAAAAAATAAGTGCGAAATTATATTCAAATAAGTAAATTATACAGTTTGGAAAATAAAAATAATTGAATTTTAAAAAAAAAAATTGTTTTTATGTGTTCGACAAATAAGCTACGAGTAAACACTTTTTTTAAATTACACTATCTGAGATACACTTAATAAAAGTAAATTCAACATAAATACCGTTCACTGAAAAAATAATTGCGTCTTAATTTAGTGTTTAATTTAAAAATTTTTTACTACAGCTAAAACAAAATTTAAATCACAAACTTAATTTCTATTTTATATCAATACGTATACCATTATTTTTGATCATATATCATTTGTATGGTAAGACACCTTTTATTCATTTTTAATTTTTAGTGTAATCATCAAAAATTATTTTATAAGAGAATATAAATTTAACACAACTTTTAGTTAATTTTTATAACATACGCTGACGAACGTTATAAGTACACTAAAATAAAGAAACTCCACAAGAACTTGGAGGGGCAAAAAAATACTTAGTCAACATAAAATAACTATTTATAGTTGAAGCAAGTTCAAACCCATAAGCCCCTAACCCTCCTTAGCCTAACTTATTAGTGCTTTATTTTTGGCTTAAAATACCCAGATCATATTGACACTTACAATATTGTTGTTCATATTTTTCAATGTAAGATCACCAACACACACTCTGATAATTTAAACAATGACAATTTATTGAAAACATTCACTCTTATACTAAACAACGCGTGATTATATCAAACAATTCATACGAATTTCATCAAACAGGCTCTAAACATCCTTTTTTTTTAAGGCAATTTGATGTAAGAAAGTCATTGACATTATTATTATCAATTAAAAAGCTACCTATAATACAAGTGAATGATATCTAACTTGTAAAGTTCATTTCATAACCTATAATTAATACTGCATATTATTTGTAAGTAAAATATATATACTGCATATATGTTACAATATTTATTCTATAATGATGATTGTAAAGTGGTTTAATGTATAATACAAATTTAATCTTAATGTACCCCGAACATAATTTTAATAATAAATATCAACAATCTTTAAGGATTTTGTTCCATATATTATGGGAATTTCATCCCAATCTTCTAAATATCAACTAAAAGTATTAATAAGAAAGACATATATAATAATAGTTTAGTAAATTTGGTTGGAAATCAGCGGTATTTTGTTTGTGTAAACAAAATACACCAGTTTTTATATGTTTTTCTGTCTACATTATTTAAAAATAAAACTATTGCAATAATTTTGATTTAAAAATTAATTTTTTAATTTTTCATGTGATATGTTCAAATCACAAGATGTACACATAAGACTATGTTGTTAATTTTTACATCAAACTATTAAATTTAATTTAAAACTATAAATAATAAAATTAATAAATCTCATACTTTTTTATTTTATCTCAAATTCACAACCTAATATTATTTTTTTGAAATGAAGAGAGTACTTTTATTTCTATTCAATACACATCATATAGATCATATCGAGACGCGCATGCACGACGTCGGGTTTGGATCATGGAGAAGAAAAATGTGGATAAAAGAGGGGAAATGAAACTGGTTAATGAAGCAGCTTATTATTTGTGAGTAGCAGATTAGCAGATAAAGTGTGTGCATGTGGGTAATGGATTCGGGTCTTTAGTGCGTAAATTTTGACGGCTAAATCCAACGCGTCGGTGCAGAGGGGCCCCTCCATAAATGGGCTGGCTCTGCTACATTACACACTTAAATTTGTCAAATTGGGCAAACACAGAGACATAATCACTTCATGCCACGTTACCTAAATTTCCTTATTAGGTAACACCACAGAAAAACAACACAAGGCACCGTAAAACCAACGGGAATCTAATAAGGAACTCAAATATTTCAGTCCAATGGAACACAAATACACATTTAATAAGACTAGCCATGGCACAAGATAACTAAGTTTGCACGTCTCTCATCCCCGACATAAAGGGCGAATCCATTAATCGGACTTTGTTAGGAATTAACCGGACTCATTACAGCATATTGTAATTAAAAAAAAAGAATATGCGATGTGTTATTAGAATATTGTTAGTAACTTCTTGTGTTTGTTACATTAATACTAATCAAGGTGCCATAATCTAAAAGGAATTTTTGGTCTCTTCAAGTATTATATACAATTCTATTATGACTGGGTGTACACCTCTCTCCGCGAGGGTAGAAAAGTTATAAATTCTCAAATGTGATTATTTTGCGTTAAGTTTTCTTTTTAAAATTAAATAATAACCTTCTCTACAGTGATAATTGAGTATATAAAATATTTTGACGCTATAATTTTAAAATTTTAACACGCTTTTTTCAATAATAACCAGATTGTCGGAACGAAACCAATCAATATATTTCATAATTTCATAAACCAATATTTATATACACTACACTCCTCAATCTCTAACATCATCCAACAACTCTGAAAACTATGATTGCAATTTCAGTTTATACGTATTCATCATGTATCGATAATTTGATTTGATCAGTTTATTATAAAATTTAATCGAGCATTAATAATTATGATCGATTACGTGAAGTTACTCCGCCGCAAAGTCGCACTCAATGGCGGCCCAGTACACCCCACAGACGCTGGGTGCTCGAGCCCCACCCATTGATTTTTCCGAAATTTTTCACGATGTTATATATTACTATAGAAAATATAATACATACTTTACTTAATAATTTCAACTGGAAAATGAGTATCCATATAACAAAGCAGCTGTGGATCGCTATTATAGAAAAACAAAAAAGAAAAAACCGTGATCACATAATAAGAGGTGTGGCTCAACACTACCTTGATGATGGGAGGTTCGCCATCCTGACTAGTATCATCCAGAAACTAGGCATTTTCTTGTGGTTTTAAAAAATAAGTAAAGCAAAGACAATAATTTCCATCAACGAATTTTAGCTCACCCTTGTGGCAAAGTTTAGAACAAAAACTACTGAGGGTAGCGCGTAGTAGAAAAAGACCACAACCAGGCCAAGACCCAGTCTGAGGCGCCCACACATGTTACAAAGCCTATAACTTGATTGTATGACTCTCTCTATTTCTCTGTCTCACAATTGGTTGATTATTATTTTGAGGTACTAAATGTTATACAAATGTCTTTATTTTGTACATTGATTAGAAACAATAATTCCAAATCGTAACGTCCCCTAATTCGGTGCGAATAGTAAAAACAAGATGTCAACAAAATAATTAAAATGGTTCACTTAACAAATGACATGAAATTTTCTCGATTTCGACCTCCACCAGATTAATTGTGTAGCATTGATCATCGGAGTATTTAAACCATTAATACCAAAGTGCAGAGATTGATTTACGGATTCGAAGTCTGATATGAAAAGAATTTTTTATATTGGACAAGAAACACCACCTGAAATGATCCTCAAACAAACGAGACGTGTCAGCACTGTTTATTAAAACGAGAAAAAATATCGAAAAATTTATTAAGTAAAGTCACATTAGCAGTTTGAAAGAGGTATACAATTAGTCACAAAAATCTTAGGTTATGCGGCTCAAAGATCAAGTGTTTGTTATTGTCAACAAATGATAGCTATCAGTAAGATTTACGTGTCACATAGTTATGGTCATCATAAATCACCACAAAAGCCTACCCATTTGACCATTTAAGTCTTCTAGAACGCCGTTATTACAAAGAACGCCTCACGGTAACAAGAGACCTCCTACAGAACTGTCATTGCTGGGTTGCACTTTGAACTTGAATTTTGCGATCAATACAAATCAAAAACACAGTATGTGCGATTTTCCTCTGGTTCCAAACAAAACAAATGGACCAGTATGTGATATAAAACAGTGTTAACCAGAAATCTTTTTTTAAAATCAAAATAATTACACGAATTGCCAATTTATTTATAACTTTTTGTTTCCATTCGCGTGTAGACATTTTGTGATATTCTTGATTAAAAGGAATTAGCTTAATCTATGGCGACATAAGTCAACTTATAAAGGGGCAACTTGTGAAGTGAGGAGATTAGGTAGAATGAGCATTACTCCTTACCCATACTAAATTTCATTCGGTTATTAAAACAGGGACAAAACGTTATTGTTAGTAATTAGATTCACATTCTGATTTTGAAATATATAAGGAAATCTATTATCATCTCAAGTATATAATATTAAATTTATTCATACCAATTCCAAATTACTAGAAAATTATTGTTTTACATATAATTGAGCATTTTAACTAATTTCTTAAATAACTACATTTTACAAACGAAAATTATTATTTTTTCACAGCAGTAATTATTTGCTTATATTCTGATTTTGCATATAAGCAGGAACACACTTTAAACACAACCAAGAAAACAGCGCTACATGATAAGGCATAATATCATAGAAAAACAGTTAGCAAAAGCCAAACAATTGCTTTCCTCTACATTTATTGTTTTTTTTTTTCTTTTTATCTTCAATTCTTTGTTAATAATTATTTATTTTTTTCATTATCTGGGAACCTAATTGTTAAATTATAATCTCTACAAGACCCAATTCCAAATAAGTTAAAGACACAAGAACAATATATTTTTTTTTGGAATAATAATTATTTTTTTTTGTCTACATCAAAAAAGGTAGAAGATTTGAGTCTAGTCGAATAGGATAGGAGGGACAGTAATACAAACATGATGATGGCCAAGGGGTGGTCAAGTATCATATCATATACCATATGGCAATAAACTGCTATTTTTAGACTAGTAGCTGGATATCAAATTATTTAATGTTATTGGATATATATTTGATACTGTCGTCACAAGGAATTAACAAATTAAATATATAGTGCACCTCTGTCACTAATTTCATTACCTCAGTATACCACCTATAAATAATTTTTTTTTTTATTTTTTTAATTTAAAAAATATATCGAAAAACATGTACACAATGAATAGTATGATAAAATTTTTATGCATCACAAAACACACCACTTTACTGCAGGACCTCTCCTTGATTTTAAAATTCACATGATCTTTTTTTCTTTTCATCAATTTCTATGATTTGCCAATGATTCAAATAATCCAAATTTCGACGAGAAACCTTTGAAGATTAAGGGTTAATCAATGCACCATAATCCATGTTGATCATTACTCCTACAAGTTATAACACTTCAAAATCTAGAAACATAACCTTCAAACTTTGAGATGGGTATTTTATTAATTTTAAGAGAGAAAGGAAAAGGCATATGGGTGTACAATAAACAAGAAACCTATGTTTTTTTGTTGTGTGTCATAAAATTAACTTTTACGCAACAAGTTAATTTGTGTTTTCTAAGAGAACAATTGTATATATACTTAGAAAAAGGATTTTTTGAATTGAGTGAAAGGGTGGTCCAGGGTGGGTAGGTCAGGTGCGGTTGTGTCAAGGTGGAACGAGTGGTGTATACTGAAAGTGACCAGGTACGAGATACGGAGATAATTAAAAACACACAATTGGAAATATTATAAAAACAAAAAGTCGTTTAACCCCATTGCAGTCGTCCTATTAGAAAGGCATTTGCTAAATTTTTATTTAAAAAAAAAATCTAAAATATTTTCTCAAGATTTTATCAATTTCAAAATGACAAAAAATTTAACCCAAAAAAAGTGACTCGAAAAAAAAAAAAAAAAATTTCGTCAATACTGGGACATAAATCATAATGCAAAACATCAAAATGTTTTTTTATTTATTTCTGTTTGGTAAATTGCAACGACATATTTATGTTCTATACTTCATATTTCAATATTTTATTTCAAAGAATTTTCAACTTACCATTATTCTTGTTGTCTCGTGAATGAGCATGCGAAACTGTCTTTGTCATACTATGTCATGATAAGATACGTATGCCAATAGATGCGTAGCTTCCTACCTATATCATATCATATTTGAAATAAGTACTCAAAAACCCGTTAATCAATTACATCTTAAGATTATCACTTATCATCAACTACAACTAGTACAAATTGAAACTTAAACATATGCCTATTTTATCAAAACAGACGTCGTTCAAAAATTCGAAAAGAATTAAATGCGACCAACCCCTTGAACACAAACCCATTACAATGACGTTTCTTTTGTGTTATATATAATATAGTAATAATAGAAAATTACTATTGTGGATGGTGGAGGATAGAATACACTATTATATCTCATTTATTTTGACAATAAATATTACAATGAGCCCATAGGATGCACTCCACTCAAAAAAAAAATGAGAAAAACACACATCAAATTACTGTTAACAGTCAAACACTATCCTAGTGAAGATCAAAATTTTTAAAATAAAAAAAAATTTTACACATCGTTGCAAGCACAACCGTCAAAATAAAATTTTACCTAGAAAACAAAAGACAAAATCTCCACACAATCAAATCAAATTATATGTGTCCATTTAATTGATATAAATTATGTTGTTAAAAAAATTAAGAAAATTAAGATATAGCATACAAATCAATTTAAATGCGCGTACAACCTTAGTAATTCAGCACACACATCATAACACGGTTCACACAGATTATCGTATAGTATGAGCTGTGGTTGCCTTTTGCATAGATGATCGATCGAAGAACTAAAAATAAAATAAAATAGCATGTTCATTAATTAATATGCATGTCTTCTAGACTAGTATAGGCAGTATCAACATAATTTGTATGTCCCATTTGTTATAATATTAAGCACATGACTTGTAGGGGAATGAAGTTTGGACAGTCTTTCTTTAATTGAAAAGATGAGACTACACCAAATTTCCTGTTATATTATATATATAAAGAATGAATAAAAGAGATAAGAAGATAAGATCAACTGAGAAAGAAATAAAAATGCATATTAATATATGTTATAAAATCAAAGGCTCCCAGTCATGTTCAGAACTCCATGTTCAGAACTACCAGAATAAATAATATGACGAGGAGCTAGGTGTTTTTCGGATTTGTCTAATGGAAGTTCAACAAAATTCAAAAAATCAAAAAAATTATCATCATATAACATATTCGCTATTTAAAAAAATTCAGTTTACACTTGCATAATTATAATATATATTTTTTTATTTAAAAACATTTACAAAAACGTATCCTTAAAACATAATAATTGTTTAAATTTGAGAATTTAACAGGTGTTAAAAGCATCTAATTTCTTCTCTGGGGAGTTTATTAATATATTACACAAATAGAAAGAAAATAATGTTCTCGTCAAACCTTTATTTTTCCAACCCAAACCACATAGCACAAGTAATTGGTCAGTTGGGGAATAATATCGATCTATTTTCACAATCCTTTCTCCATTATTCCTGGAACATAACCCAATACATTTTCCGTAGTGTTCCGCACTCACCTATTTAAGACACACAAAAAAACAAAAAAACACAACAAAACCTGTACAACTATATAGTCCAGCAATTTATAAATTAAATGATGATTTTGTACTTTTATAGCAAGTTAGCAGTACCCGTTATTATAAGCCTGTGGGCTGTCCAAAATACCACTGAGCAAGGGCAGTGATATTTCTGAATTTCGGAAATATCGTCATCAAACTAATCTGGCTTTTTACACTGGTTCATGAACGCTACTAAAATGATAGCTAAACCAAACTCACTGTCGCAAGCTATTCAAAAATAAAAAAAAAATCATCACAAAACCTCTTGATACGATACTTGTCTAATCCAATAATACTGATAGCTTTAATAGTTTACTAAAATTTTTGTACAACTGAACCATGGAGCTTTTGAAGCTTGGACCTGGCGGGAGAGGGTGATGTCAGGCCCAATGATTTTGAGGGGCCTCTCAAACATCAATCCAAAATCCACATTGCTTCTAGTAAGATCTACACCAACCATATTTGAATACCGCTTGGAGCTATAGGTTTGTCTTCTGACAAGTGTATAAAAACTGTAAAACTACGGGCAACGTTTATGAGTTATCTATTATACTATTTTTAAACGCTACGCTTCGAAAACAATCATATTATATAAGTGGAGGTACACATTAGATATAACGGATAGAAAATACTAGAATATAATACAGGGAAAATCTATAATACAATAAAACATATATAATATTGTCCCATCCAGTGCTTCAAACTCCTACTAAAAAATTGTATTACATTAATGATTTTTTTAACGTTTAGCGTCACCATCATATGTTAATTAAGATTATTTTGCGTAATTGAAGTACCCTCGAAATCTGAATTTTCTCCTCACATCGACACAGCGCTAAAAACAAAAGCGGCATTTATCCCTTAATCTTAATTAAATGAGTTCAAAAGATTTTAGTCACGAGAATTTTTGGGCTGGTGTTATAATTAAAATAATGGCCATAACGCATTCATGGAAAAGATGGGTGCAAAACGTTCTGTCGGGAGAATATGAAAATTATTTCTAATATTTGTTCTCGCGAGGCCGTGAATCATAATATTTATTGTTACTGTAATTGGGCTAAAAATCTAGAGTTCCCGAGAAAAATTGACAAAGTATAGGGGATTAGAACACTAATGAAAAGGCACAGTTCACAATTTAATTATAAAATAATAGCCGTATTTGGGAAGAAAATATGCTAGTAAGGAGAAAAAAAAGGGGGAAGGGAAGGGAAGAGAAAAGGGGGGGAAAAAAGAGGGGGAAAGGAGGGGAAAAGGGGGAGAAGGGGGAAAGGAAAAAGGAAGGGAAAGGAAAGAAGGAAAAAAGAAAAAAAAGAAAAAAAAAAAAAGGAGGGAAGGGGAGGAAAAAAAAAGGAAACGGGGGGAGGAAATTGGCGTGCGGTGGGAATATAGAGTCTATGGATAAGAGGTGATACAGTAGTGAAGAAAGGGGACCTCCCGTGTGAAGACGGGGTGAACAAAATGACGAATGCAGTTCGGCTTCGTGTGGATCAAATTGTAGCCAAAAATTTTTCACAGTTTAAAAAGAAGTTACGGGATAGGGGTCTGTGGATTGTTTAATAGCAGACGAAAAGGTTAAAAATCTTCTTTTAACATATAAGGCAAACTTAGTAAGATTAAAAATCAAAAAGTGGGGTCATATAGTAATAAAAAAAGGGTCTGTTTGCCCGAGGAATGGTTACTATCTATACGACTCTTATGGGTAAAGATCTGTTTGGAGCAACTGATAAAAAGGAAGTATTCAAAAATGTCAAGAAGATTGGAACTGGGTGTTTTCTTCTTGGGTCAACAATGACAGTCCTGGTAAAGGACAGCTTATAAATCAGTATGTTAATCATATTTGGAACCAATATGCAAGCATTATTTCATGTATGGGTATTTGTCATAAACGCCTCGACTAGGAAAAAGGGTGCAAAACGTTCTTCAAGAATATGAAATTAATTTATAATATTTGTTCTCACCTAATCATATATTTATTGTTACTTAATTGGGCTAAAAAATCTATTAGTTCACAGAAAATTGACAAAGTATAATTAGAACACTAATGAAAAGGACAGTTCAATTTAATTCATAGCCGTAATTATGCTATATTTTGATCAAATTGTAAGCAAAATTTTCACCAATTTAAGAAGTTACATAAACTGTATTTTATAGCAACTTAAAATCTTATTTTATGCAATTTAAATCAAAAAGTTTATATATAAGTATGTTGCCCGGAATTTCTATCGGACTCTTATGGGTAAGATAATGTTGGAGAAACATGATAAAAAGGAATATTCAAGAAATTGGACTGGGTTTTCTTTTGGGTCACAATGACAATGGACTGTGAAAACAAATATCTCATTTGCTTATCTATTATAATCATAGTGTTGGAACCAATATGCATTATTTCATACGCCTCGACTAATCTTAGACCTCATGATTCTTAGTCCACTTTATTAATCGCTAGAATAGTAAGCCCACGTAATTTTTGTATCAGCAATTGTAGAGTTACATTGTAAATCATTCATATTGAAGAAGAAATTAAATTCTTAAACATGCATTTACATCCCATGAAACCACCAAATGCCATTATTTCAATAACACAATAAACCTACCAATTGTTTCAATAACATATACATACGAAAAACTAGGAGGAGACCTGACCTTTTTTTTTTTGAACAACGAAACTCGTCATATATAATTGAGAGAAATAAACACGAAAGATGACTTCAATATTACTCCAAATGTCTAATTATGCCAGCCACAAACCTGTATGAATGAACCAAACTACTAACAAAGGGCAAATACTGTGAATTTTCATATTCCTAAAGGACATCAAGTATAAAGTAAATCATAACAACAATGTTGAATAAGAAACATGGTTTAGCATTAGATGTAAGAATTGAATAAAGAAATGTAGTCTACTGATAGCCTGAATTTGACAACAAAACCGCAAAACCTAAACTTCCAACTTCCATGAAAACGTTCAGACATTTTTCTGTTTATGGAATTGAAAGGGCTAAAAGATAAAAGCAAGATCCATAACAAAAGACGAGAAAAAAATAATAAAAGACGAATGAGAATGTTCCATAGTAAACTAGTATTTTCCCCTTCTGCTACTAGAAACTGAATTACCTGGTGATCTCAAGTCTTTTTCATCACAAGCTGGGCTTGACGATGCTGCAATACGATGGATACAGATACAATCAGTTGACAGTCACAAGGCTAGTTCTTTTTTGTTCTTCCTTTTGATTATAATTCTGTACGAAGTTATTAAAAACAAAATTAACTTACCCTAACTTGGGGTTCAGCTTGAATGCACGCAAGTAAGGATCCACGGGTAGACCCATGGCAGCATACCTTGGATCGTATGGCTGAAATGGAGAACTGCATTTCAAGTCACATAATTAGTATAACAACAGATAAAGTTAATGTAGGCTTTGGATTTCGTTTTTACAAAAAAATTGGAGGAAAGTTGTAGAAATTAATCTAAGAGAAAATGAAAAGAAAAAACCTACATACACTTTAGGATTGTCTTCGTATATCCGAATAAAGTTGTTTTAAATTTATGGAAATATATATTTTATAGGCTTTGTAAACCAAAATGTGGAATGTTACCTGATCGCCTCAGGATAATCTGTCCTGCTCTAAGAAATGAGAAAAGAGGGAGGGACAAGTTCATTGTTATGATGACACTAGTCAACTATAATTACGAACACTATAACCTGAAAATTTTGCTACGCACTCACTAGTGCATTTATAAGCTTGAACCTCTATGTTATCTCCTCTAAAGATCTTATTTTCATGGAACATATCTTCACGATTAGTTGTGCAGACAAGTTGCCTATCAGTTCTTTTTTTCTAAGGATAGAGCAGTTAAGCTCACAAAAAAAGGATTTGTAGCCTCTTCCTAAGCTACAGAGATAACAAAATCCAGGAAGAGTTCTCAATTATTTACAGAGGTCAATTTGGACCAACCAAAAAGGCTAATTAGACATCTGCATCGCAAAAGATTTCTAGAAGTTGAAATTCCAATATAAACATCTTGTTCCTCTCAGTCCATAAACACCAAACGGTAGCACCAGGGATTACTATCGACATACTCTTGATGGATTTATCAACTTCCCGTGAACTCCAACTTTCAAGAGCATCCCTAATAGAGAAAGGCATGACCTAGGGAAGACCAAAAAAGCAACAAAATATATTCCAGAGGTCTAGGGCAGCTGGGCAGTGCAGTAAGCAAATGGTTGACACTTTCTGAGTGCTTGTGGCAGAAATAACATCGGTTAGCAAGCTGGAATTTCCTTTTGGAGAGATTATCCTGTGTGAGGCATGAGTTATGCAGTGCAGTCCAGCTGAAACAGATCACTTTGGTAGGTAATTTTGTCTTCCATATATGCTTCCATGGTCATTTGTCAATTATTGAGTTCCTTGAGCATAAACTGTGTTATCCTTCCTTTGCTGTGTAGTTGACCTTTTCTTGAGTTACCCCATTTCAATCTATCAGGCTCTTAAGGCGAAAAGGAGCAAGACTTCAATTTGGCAAAGAGACCAAATATGTCATTAAGTCCCAATCATTTAGGTTTCTCCTGAACCTTAGGTCCCAAATGTCGTCTGGCCTGTTGGATGCTACGGTAGAATTTGGTTCAGTTGCAATGAGGTGCAAACTTGGAAATTCCTCACCCAAAGTTGTCTCACAATCATATGTGTACCATAAATATGATGTGAGATCCATTGCCAACTCTAAATATGATGTTCCCAGCAAAATTTGGCCAAAGTTTACTAATCCTTTTTCTTACACCAACTCCATATGCATCTGCTGAGACTTAAGTGGACCAGTGAGTAAGCTCACCATGTTTAGCTTTGATCACCTCTTTCCACAATCCAAAGTCTTCAACTTTGTACCTCCATAGCCATTTCATCATCATGCTTTTATTGTGAGCTGCAAGGTCTTTGATACCCAAACCGTCTTGAGATTTAGGTTGTGTCACTTTTGCTCATTTAACCAAGTGAAACTTATGATCCTTGATGTTGCCTTCCCATAGAAAATTCCTTCTCATTTTGTCGAGCTTTTCGAGATGCAAGAATAGGGAAAAGGGACATATGATATGCAAGGATGTTGTCCATACACTGTTAATCAATGTAACTCTTCCTCCAAAAGAAAGATAGTGCATTTGCCATGTTGCTAGTCTTTTTTCAAACTTCTCAATTATTCCCAACTATATCTCGTTAGCCTTGAAATTTGCACCTAAAGGCAACCCAAGATAAGTTGTTGACAAGGACCCTATGTTGCAGCACATGATTCCTGCTAGCTCTACCAGATTATGCACTGAGTTTATGGGATAGATAGTGTTTTTTTGACATATTTGTGTGTAGTCCAGTGCACAGCTTCAAAAATGTGCAAAATCAAGTTTAGCTTATAATAACTTGTGATATATCTGCCCCACAAAATAGCAGAGTATCATCCGCATAAAGCAGATGTGAAACTGTGACATTGTGTCCCGAAGGACTGCCTACTTTGAAGCCTTCAATCAATTGTGGTTGACATGCATTTTGGAGCATCTTACTAAGTTCTTCCATAGCAAGGATGAAAAAAAAGGGAGAGAGGGAGTCTCCCTGCCTTGGTCCTTTTTGAGGAGAGAAAAAACTTGCAGGCTCCCTTGTTAATGAGCACAGAAATTTTTTTTTACCATCGTCAGACTGTATTCGATCCACCTATTCCCAAATCCCATCTTTCTCAAGATTGCAAACAGATAGTCCCAATTAAGCTTGTCAAAAGCTTTCTCTATGTCAAGTTTAAACAACAACCCTGCGTCTCCTTATTTCTTCTTCCAATCAGCACCTCATTTGCTATCAATACAACAACATCTGAGATTTGTCTACCCTTAACAAATGCATTTTCGTAGACTGAGACCAGCTTCCCAATTACAGATTCAAGTCTCTCCACAAGAATCTTTGCTATTAACTTGTACACTTTCCCAATAAGACTAGTCTGTAATCTTTAATTCTATTGCCCCTTTCTTTTTAGGCATAAGGGCAATAAAGGAAGCAAGCATTATAGGACTTGACCATATGACAGTTATGGTGAAAGTGGTTTAGGGCCCCGATTACTTCATATTTAATGATTTCCCACGCCTTCTGGATAAAGGTTAGTGTAAATCCGTCAGGGCCTGGAGCCTTGTCAGGTGCACAAGCCTTGATGGTAGCATGAATATCCTCCTCTTCAAATTTTCTTTAGAGTCGGTCTCTTTCATCTAGAGAGATAGATGCCATATCCAGTTCTTCAAGATCAATGTACCACCCCGTAGTTTCTAGTACGAATTCGAGTTGTAAACGCCAACAAGTCGGTTTAATATCCGAAGACAAAAGTTGAAAATGGGTAAGTATACCAAAGGTAGCCTTAGAACAAAAGCTGAAGTTAATAGGCCTATGGTGGAGTATTTCAAGTGGTACGAAGTATGGACTGACTTTTAACAAGCATATCTTCCAGCATATGGGGACCTAGAGGCTTAGTTACCTATAAAAGAAAGTCCTATGAGTCAAATTTCCAGCAAGCCAAACTGCGCATCCATCAGACTTAGGAGTAAAAAGTTATACCCATTTTACCACACCGTGCTCAGTGTTGAGGCAATCGACGAGCCAAAGTATGTTCGTGAGTTGAGGTACGGCTTGTGAATTGGGTCGTGAAAAAGATTTGAAGGGGTGAAAAATCAAGTTCTGGACAACCCCCAACGTAAGGTAGGATTTATGGGACGCGGATTGATCCACAAGGAGATCCACGATCGAGAGTCCGTCTGTAGATTTAAGTCGGCAGAAGCTTTTTAAAAGCTTTTAACACGATTCAAAGGCCTTTCTTCATTATTTTCTTCACCCATCTCACCTATAAGCTCTCAAAAGGGTCTCTAGTTGATCCAAGGTCCCTGGTAAGGATTTATCATGGATCGAGCTCAGTTTTTTTGCCCGTTACCTCTGTAGTTGCTAACTTGGGTATCTTCTTGGCTTCTTATTTCGAGGTGAGCATTTGCAGACCAAACGTCATTAGAATTGAAAATTAACAGTGTAACATAACACTAAAAAAAGGTTGATGAATCGGAAATAAGCACAATGAGAACAAAAGACTAAAATTCAAAACTAGACAGTGTAAGCACTTGGGTGTAAATAAATGGGAAAATAAGTGCATAAATGAAAACAACATGCCACTTTCTGCAACTCTCCTGAACATATTTGATAGTACATTTAATTTGTCATGCACCTGCAGCTATTCACTCAACCAATGGTCTGTTACCTACCACAATTAGGGACTCACAGAAGACTGTAAATGGCTTTTTCGAGGAATTCAAAAGAAGATGAATCAAAAAGGGAGGAAAAAAAAGGAGGAAAAAAAGGGGGGGAAAACGGGGGACCGGGTTGAAGCAGGGTAGACATCTCCTATCTCCCTGCTTCCTCTACCCTAATTTCGTAACAAATGTACCTCATTTTCTCCCTATTCTCGTTTTATCATAAACACAATAATACAAGCATAATTTTAATTCCTTCTATTTTCTTATGTTGTTTCCTCAAAATACTTCTAACAATTCACATTATAATCCCGAAAGTTAGTACGCAATAAAATAAACCTTTGCACACTCTTGAACTGGATTGGAAAATAGTGCCATGATACTCTCTTCACATTTTTGCCTGTTCAAGACGAGCTTTCATGACTTCTCGAGTTTTCCATTTCTCCAAAGATAATTTTCTACTTCCATGGGGTCCTATCTCTCTCGTTAATGACATTCTTTTCCTAGCTCCCTTTTGTGCTTATAATTGCTTGTAAATTCTATGTGTGGATCTCCTACTTGTTTGGCCTTGTTCTCTTACAACGTGTCTCTTCTCCAACAATTTGACACCAATAAAGGTAGAAACTGTAAATCAGTTAATAATTTATTAATATAAATTTTAGTAAAATGATCGACATTATATCTGAATTCCATAATAATATTAATCAAATAAAAGTGTGGATTGATAAATTGATATAAATATTTAAGTCCAAGAGATAAATCGTGGATTTACTTAAAGTCTAAATATAAGGGCATTAATGTTGGGCTACATTGTGGAATGTAAACCTCACTGGTTAGTTTAAACCCAATCTCATCTCATCTAGATTCCATCGTGGCGCCACGTGTGCAGATGATAGTGGCACGTGACCAGTCAAATAAAACACGCGAATAAGAATCAGACACATGTGTCAAAGATGACAAGCACCGCTTCATAAAGCCCAAATCCTGTCACTTTAATCTATTGGCTGAATGGCAGCATTCCTATCCACTCGCAACTCTTGCTATTTCTAAACTATACAATACACGTGTGGGTCCCAATAATCAGAAAAGGGATAGATAATTCAAACAAGAAGCTAGAGAACCATTTGTGTTACAAAAGGAACGACCCTTAATTCGCTACAAAAGCTACAAGTTTAAGAATCAAGCAGTATCAGTTCAAGAACGATCAAGAATCAAGACCCCTGAATTCCACGAACAAGCTCGAAGCCCTTGAGTTCAATTAAAAAAGTCAAGATCAAAAAAGTCAAGTTCAGTAATCATAGATCACGAACAAGCTTTAAGCCCTTGAATTTAATATTTGAAAAGGCAATTCAGAGAAAAGTAAGAGGATTGTAACATCGCATTTGAAATAATAAATCGATGTGGTTCAATATTTTCCGTGTTTGATTATTGTTTTCTCGACGAAACCGATTTTATTGTCTAAACCAATATCTAGGCAAGCGAGACGCCCGTAGGGACAGACTCTACTCTAACATCCAACTTTTCAACGTCAACAGAATAGATCCAAGAATGACTATCCATGACACACTCGCGATCAACTCCATCTAAGGTCACTAAGCTCCAAGTTCTCTACTGAAGTTGAAGACAATCCTGGGTTACCTTTGGAAGTCTTGAAGTTGTTGAAACGAGAAAGTGAAGCAAGGCTGCTACAGCTATGGGCAAACAAACTCTTCAAGTGTCGTCTGCAGTCAAACCCCTGTGTTTTGGGACTTCTGAACTCCAAAATGAGCAAGTTCCTCCACAAATCCTAGAAGTGAGGAAGTAGGGTGTTGCTGAGAAAGTCAAAAGAGACATTGCTCTACTTCGAGTCAATCTGGTTCCAGAACTCTAAAAAAAACCACAATGGAGAACTGTGATTCAACTTGTGAATCCTCTCCAAAGCTATATAGCGTAATGAATTCAGTCCACTGAAGTTAAACTTAGCGCGAACAATCATGTACTTGGACGTCAGCGATCCCGCGATGAACAAACATGGGAAAGCAACAATGGTGACTGCGCTAGCTACGAAGGATGGTAAAAAATCCTCTCTTAGAGGAAGCAACTCGCAATGCCCACAATCTGACAATTTGGTTGATGAATTGACTAAGTTCTGTACAAAAAGGACAGGACCAAGAATCTCGAATTGACAAGTTGATGGACATGATAGGAAGTAGCTTTTAGATGGAGATAGCGAGCCATTCGCCAGGAAAGTGCATTGAAGTGTTACACGAAATCTGAAAAAATCCCGGCTAGGAAAGGCCCCGTTTGTTACGAGATCCAGTTTCTCTGAGAATGATCCGCACTTGATCGACTTGAAGAGGTTTATTGAAGGGCAAGGCTATCAACGATAGTATGAAAGTCCTCCCGCCTTACTCAAGCTTCCCATATGTATGCTAAGCCATACACACTGCTTTAGGATTGGATAACTTTAAAATGCCTAGCTGGTTATCACCTCCCAAATTTCAACAATTTGAGAGAAAATGAAATGCCTAACCAACACTTCGGCGCACTTCGTGGAGACATGTAATCAATGCTGGAACAATGGAGACTATCTTGTCAAACAGTATTGTCCGCTCTCACCAAGGAAATAAGCTTTGATTGGTAGCACGGATCTCGAACCTAACTCTATTAGATAGTTGGGAGGCAACTAGAACATGAGTTTCTCAATTGCTTCGATAGCACAAGCACAGGCGCACGGTGAGAGCATGGTCGACCTCACGAATACTCGCAAAGGAAGGATGAACCGGTCTGATTTCATAATCGTGGAGGAACGGAGCCTAAATGCAAGATAGGCTCGTGAAACTTCTTCTTGCAATTGCAATTGTGTATTCAAGGAATGCACTGGGGGCTCTTTACTTTGCAAAGGAATAAAACCAAAATCTTTCGCGGATTTAGCTACTACTCGCGCTCAATGATATGGAAGTTTAGCATGTCATCTGCCGGAAAAGAATATGCTATTGTCCATGATCCTCGGCAAAGGAAGGGAGCAAGCAGGAACCCAAAAGATGGAGCAAGTTTCTGCCCAGAAATGACAACAAAGAATCCATGATGTAAATGTGTCACCCATTGCAAAAGAATTTCAACCGGGATGAGGGCGTAAAACAAAATGTGAGAACGACTTATCCAAGCACGTTCAAATCAAAGTCGACACTAAGGGAGATGCACGAAAAAAGTATCCCTCTTAGGATTCTGACGTTTCTGACAATTTTGATGAATTGCTTGAGTTAAAAACCTCATTGACTTGCCAGAGATGAAGGCGACCCTATGAAGTCTGAAAAAACTATGACACCAATAATTGCCAGTATCAAGACTTGTAGTCTCCTCTTGAAAATATTTTGTTCTTTAAGGATAAGTGATGGCGATTGGGCTACGAAATAAAGTATCCTTGATGATGATAATGCTAGTTCTAACCCTACCTCTAGCACGTTTTTTTTGGGTCATGGATCCGGTCCAAATATATATCTCTGAAAAGTTCAGAAGAAGAGCAGTAGACCAAGACGTTGACATAAATGGTGATAGGGTCTGGATTCTTGTAACTATTGCGAATACGCACAAGTCAGATTACCGAAAAGAATTATCCGAGCACCGGTAGAGGAAAAATGGTGAAGAAAATTATAGACGCAAATATCAAGCGCCCCAAAAGGCAAATGTTGAATGCATTCACTATCCAAACCCAAAACCTCGACGTCCTTGTGCTCTAAGAGGAATTCTTGCCAAGCTCATTTGACACAAAGTCTACTCAAAAGGCACTGTCGAGGCAGCATGTTTCAATTTCAATGTGGATAAAGAACAATAATGAATGTGCCTCCTACTGTAAAGAATGAACAACAAGGAATCCTCACAAAAAGTGTCTCCTGGTTAAGAAAAAAAAGAAACAAGGGAATCTCATAAATGATGTCTCTTTACATATCTGAAAATCTATGCACTTTCTTTCCAAGAAGCACATTTCTGTGATACTAAAATCAGCATTTCCCGATAACGCCTCTTCTATTTGGTGAAGCAGCTACAACAATCGTCCTTTGTATATGGTGGGCCTGGCTAGAGAATAAAATAAACCAAAATCTTAATAGATTGAAGGATCTGGAAAAAGTCAACATTTCCCCCCCCCCCTAAAAAAAAAAAACCTATCCACACATTGAGGAACTTGCATCACGGGGGACTGGGGGGAACTTAGTGAAAGTCGTCTTTTGATACAAGGATTAATCAGGCGACATAGGGTCCATAGCTTTAATTGTAATTAGAGATCCACAGGGAGATTTGCATCAAGCGGGTGCATGGATGCAGTGATTGACGTCAAAGACATCATACATATATTTACTTGGCAAGGCCTTGGGTACATGAGATGAGAATTGTTTCACCATCTTCTTTACTAAAAAAATCAAATGTTGAATATCTTAAGGTGGAATCGAAAGAAAGATAGTTTGCCAGATGGATAATCCTTTCAACACACGAAGTGGAGACACACTTTGCGGCTGCGAAATTTTATTTGAGAAATTATTGTTAAAGGGGTCAACGCCAATGACGTCGAAAATCAATCATATTGAAAGATCATAAGGCAAAGAATTGACGCTGGCTATCGAAAATGGTTAATTGACAGCTACAAGACTCGTGTCCCATTCTTAATGAGGGAAGATCATGTCGATTCAAAGAAAATCAGACTGTTTATGGTTTTTTTGCTATGTTCCAAAAGAAAGCGAAGAAAGAACAAAGATCAACCATCTAACTTTGAAGAAAATGCATTAAGAGGGCTAAGCTCTTCCTGTCAGACGAATTGATGCAATAAACTTGTCTTCAAAGTTCCATAGAAGTCAGGTCGCATCAAGATCAAGTGCTATATATGGCTCTCCTACAAAGCGTCACAAGAGAAGGTTTTAATATCCAATGCCTACAGTTATTTGTGAATCGCACAGGATTACACCCCTATCCAGCAATACTCATTCAGTGCGCTAGGGAAACTCCCATCCGGAAGATACAACTAGGAAAGCGTGCGTGAAGGCCTAGGTTTATACCGCAAACCGTCCGCCAATTCGCATTTCCATAAGAAGGGGGCCCAGTAATAATCATATAATCTTTTGAAGAGGATGTTCACTGCTCCGCAATAAAAAACCTTCTGTCGTTTGATCGAGGCTTTGGGTGAAGCGACAACAAGAATTTCTGTTGTTTGAGATTTTAGTCCCTCTGAAGAAGATAAAAGAACCGAGAAGTTATTTAAAAGTTACAGAGACGCCTGCCTTCACATTTGATTCGAAAAGATTTCATAAGTTTGATTTTCGCGTCTATTGATGAGCGCGACGGAGTGAACTTATGTTTGTTTCTTGTAAAGAGTAACTCACGGCAAAGGCTCGTCCTGTGGTTTACACTAAAGAGCGCGAGGAAGTATGAAGAAAGTGTAGGTAGGTTCCGTTCCCCCCGATGTTCCTCACAATCATGTTAGCAATCCAAAATAAGTGGCAATTCTTTGCCTCAAAAGAAGATTTGTGGAAGAGGTAGAAGATCTGTCTCGTGTTGTCATATTCATCAATGACAATGATCCTGTGTGGAAGAGGAAATGCTAAATATTCTCCATCAGAACTGAGAGAAGGAGTAAAGATCACAATAGATCCTTTGAAGGAAGTTAACCTTGGCACTGATGAAGATCCGAATCCCACTTACTTGAGTGGCGTTTCTAGAAATTGATGAAGAAGTTGCTTACATGAATATACTCAAAGAATATATAGATGTATTCGCTTGGAGTTACAAAGAAATGCCTGGATTGAATCTAGAGTAGCGTCCATCAATTGGCATAAAATGGTTCTCTTCCAGTTAAACAAGCTCAAAGACGTTTAACGCAGACTTGATTCCGTTGATAGAAAATGAGTTAACAACCATTGAGTCAGGCTTTATTCGTGAGGTCAAATATCCTACATGTATTCAAGTATTGTTCCTGTGAGGAAGAGAATGTCAAATGATTTTGCGTTGACTTTAGAGATCTCACTCATCATGCCCTACACGATGAGTTTCCTCTTCCCATTCCAGAGTTGATGATTGATGCCATCCACTTTGCTTATGAGGTCAATGTCCGTTCTCGGATGTTCTTCTGGATATAATCAATCCGCTGTCACCCAAAAGATGAAGAACTCACTGGGCATTTCTGCACGCCAAAATGTATTTATTGGGCTACCCAATGATTCCATTTGGTTAAAGAATGCTGGCGCCACATATCAAGGGCTATGCAAATTCTCTGCGACTTGCTTCCATAAAAATGTTGAATGTTTATGTTGATGATTTGGTAGTAAAGTCGAGGAAGAGGGGTGATCATTTGAAAGACTTAAGGATGGTGTTTGAGTTACTCCGAGAATTCAACTAAAGGAGAATCCATTGAAAAAAATGTCCTTCTAGTTACTTCCGGCAATGTTCCTTGGCTTTATTGTGATACATCGATGAATTGAAATTGATCAAGCCAAGTCTATTGCAATATCAAAGATGCCTGAAAACCACCCGAGATATTCATGAGTTAAAAAGTCTCCAGGGAAAGTTATGGCCTACTTGAGAAGGTTCATGCTCAAATCTAAAGCGGTAGATGTCAACCATTCAGTCATCTCAGGACGAAAGGGTTTGGGCCGCCCCCTTTTTTAATTGGGACCAACAGTAGCGAAGCCTTTTAAGTTCAAATCGTATCTACGAAAACCTCCGGTTTTGGCATCCCCTATACCTGGAAAACTATGATACTCTATACATTGCAAGCACAAAGAAAGGTCTGTAGAGCCCTGTTAGCTCAGAGAAATTGAAGCAAAGAAAATGCTCTTTTTACTTAAGTAGAACGATGACGTCCAAATGAAGCTAAAGTATTCGCCAATTGAAAAGTTACTGCTTTGCACTGTCTTCTCAATTCAAAGATTAAGGTCATTATTTTCAATCTCATTTTTGTCCACCTTATTTCTAATAGCAAACCCAATCAAGTTTGTTATGTCAAAACCTGTCCTTAGTGACCGACTAGCAAGATGGTACCACTCCAATTCCAACAATTTGAGATTGTGTACATCCTCAAAAATCCTTGAAGGACAAAGCACTAGTCAATTTCTTAGTGCAGAACCATCCTATACCAAATGATTGGGAGTTTAACTCTATAGTTTCCTTATGAAATGCGCTTTAATTGAAGTTCAACAACCTCCGTGGAAAATGAGCTTATGAAAAGGTGCTGCACATCGCGGCGGAGGCTGGTGCTGGTGCTGTGTTCATCACTTCACAAGAAGAGATTCTACCATTCTCTTTTTTCTCTAAAACTGTTCTCCAATAATGTCCGCTGAATATCAAGCACTGCTACTTGGCTTGAAATGGCCGTTGACAGAAAACCATTACATTTACAGGTCTTTGGGTGACTCTCAATTGGTGATACAATCAACTCTTAGGAAGTTATGAGGTAAAAAAGCCTAATTGGCGACCTTATCATGATTATGCTCAAAGTTGATAACAGGCTTGGGTATGTAACCCTTCACCATGTGCGTCAACAGAGAATACAATTATGCTGGCTACTCTAGCTTCAACGCTAACCCGTCCTGATCAAACGCAAGTAACTGTCTGTCAAAATGATATACCCACGGGGATCAATAAGAAAGACTATTATTGAAAATAAGCTTGATCATATCGGGCGCCATTGTTGAAGTGACAATGCGAAGGAAGATTTGGAGACAACCCTCATTGCCAAACCTATGGTATGGGTAACTTCCAGAAATCCAAGAAAAAGAAACTGACATACATTACTCGTCGTGCAACTCGTTTCCTTTACTACAAGGATATATTATATAGAAGATCTTGAGTATGTTATTACGATGTTTGGGAGAGGAAGAGCGATTCAAGCTCTGGGCAAGAAGCAACCTCAGGAGTATTGGATCACATCAATCTGGACCAAAACTTCATTTTCACATAAAGGAATGGGGTATTACGGTCCAAACCATGGTGAAGATTGCTTAATTATGCTAGAAAATGAGATGCTTGTCAATTTCATGGTGAATTTCATTCATCAGCGCACCCTAATATGGGTCACCAACCATCGCATCTTGTCCATTTGACGCGTGGGGACTGGATATTGCAAAAGACCATTACCAAAGTCTTCTGGTGGACATTGTATCACTTGGCTTGGCAACTGATTACTTTTTCAAAATGGCTGAAGCTGTCGCTCTTCAAGAGGTGAAGAAAGAGATGTTGCAAATTTATCCGAATAAATATTATTCCTATCGCTTTGGGCACCCTCGCTATCTAATAACAGACATGGCAAACGCATTTGATAACAGTTACTGAACAAGAATTTGTGATCTTTTTGACTTTCCGCAGCGTAAATCTTCTATTACTCATGCTGCCGCTAATGTCTTTCTGAAGGCATTCAATAAACTCTATGCAACCTGCTCAAGAAATTTGTCTCCAATCCAACGGGATTGGCTGAAAGAATGGAAGAAGCTTTGTGGGCATATAGGAAAACATATCGCACACCAACTCAAGCAACATCATCTTCACTTGCCTTTTGTTGGAGTTGACCGAGTCCTTCCACTCTAGGGCGTCAAATACCCTCCTTAAGACTTGCTATTCAAGAAGGGCTCACTGAGGAAAAAATGCTCGATTTGCGTCTTGCTCTGAGTTAGAAGCCTTGATGAAAAGAAGTTTAGAAGCCCAACAAAACCTTGAGATGTTATCACGCTCGTCTATCTCGTGCTTTTAATAAGAAGGTTCGCTTACGTTGCTTTCAAGTTGGAGACAAGTTCTCGCGGTAAGAAGACCAATCATTTACTTCGGGCACAAGTCTGGGGGCAATTTACTCTCAAAGTGGGATGAACCATATGTCCAGTACAAGAAGCATATTCAAATGGTGCTTACACAATCTTGTTGATGCTGATGGCTTAAGTTCGGTCCCTATTAATGCCAAATTTCTAGAGATACTATCCGTGAAGGCAGATGATTGCTCCTTAAATGTAGCGAGGCCTAAACTTCCTTACTTACTCTGGCCCGCAGAGTATAAACTGTGTACGGCACAACCACAAAAAAAAAAATAATAATAACTCGAATTCCCAGAACTAACGTTGTGACTTGTCCTCTTTATTATTGAGATCGTAGGCGCTTAGAACCATATTCTAAGTTCAGTTGCATTAGTGTAAAAAAAATGTTCCCACTTGATCTATTGGCATGAAAGTCAAAGGGCGATATATATTTTATTTTTATTCTTTTGTCTCATCAAACTTAGACTTTCACGAAGTATTATGGGTTATGGAAAAGGGGGCAAAACCCGTTTACCCCTTATCAAAAATGTCTCTTATTAGTTACGGGGAAGTCTTTAAATTATATCAAGTATGAAGAATTGGATTCTTATATTCATTCGAGTTTATATTTCAGTATCCAAATTCTCTAAGTATACAGGTTGAAGTCTTCAAATACTCTAAGTATGAAGTAAGACTTCAAGTATATAAGTAGAAGTCCCAAATGCGTATGTAATTGAATTCCATGCCTAAAGGTTCGCGATATGTTGTCGCCTTTGGCACCGTTAAGCTAGCTTGTTACGGATTATCCCTCAATAGATCATTGAAATTTCTATTTTCAAGGTGTACACACTTAGGTCCCTTTGCATCACCTTAAGTTTGCTTTTTCACTGGTTCATATTTAAAAGTAATCTTTAAAGTTTGCATTCCTTAAGGTGGACAAACTTTGTCCATTTGCACCTAAGTGACTTCTTCACTATTGTATATTTAAAAGTCTTTAAATTTTTAGCTTAAGGTGGACTATATTTGTCCCTTTGTCACCTTAATCTAGCTTTGTTGCGATTCTTATCCTTCACCGGATCTTTAAATTTCTATATGTGGCCTTAAAGTGGACAAACTTGTCCTTTGCACTTAAGCTGAGTTCCGACGGATTTATCTTTAAACGGCTCTTTTAAATTTCCATGCCTAGGTGGACTATTTGTCCCTTGCACCTTAAACTTTGGTCTTTTCACGGGTTTATCCTGTCTCAAGTGGTTAAGCATCTCAGGACCTTGTAACACCTTGAGTTTATCTTCAAGGCGGGAGGTCGTTACAGAACGGTATCCTATTAAAGCTTTCAGTTGGTTAAACATTCGGAACCTTGTAACGGATCCTTGAATTATTTTAAGGGGGGGAGCGTTTTACACGGTATCCTATTCAGCTTCAAGTTGGTCAGCTTTATCCTTCAACGATCTTTAAAATGTTTTTTTTTCCCAATGTCTTAAAGGTTGGACAAACTGGTCCCTTTGCACTTAAGCTAGAATTCCGACGGATTTACTTTAAAAGGATCTTTAAATTTTCCATGCCTTAGTGGAACCAGATTTGGCCCTTTACAAACCACCTTAAACTGGTCCTTTTCACCAAGGGTTTATTCCTGTCTCAATTTGGTTAAGTATTCAAGGACCCTGTAACACCCTTGAGTTTATTTTCAAGGCGGGAGCGTTACACGGTATCCTATTAAAGCTTTAAGTTGGTTAAACATTCTGGAACCTTGTAACACCTTGAGATTATTTTCAAGGGGGAGGCGTTACACGTTAAACTAAACCTATTCAGCTTCAAGTTGGTCAAGCTTATCCTTCAACAATCTCTAAATTTCTATCCTTAAGGTGGACAAACTTGTCCCTTTGCACCTTAATGCTAGCGTTCCGACGATTTATCTTTACAGGATCTTTAAATTTCAGCCATGCCTTAAGGTGGACAATATTTGTCCCTTTGCACCTTAAACTGGTCTTTATTTCACGGTTTATCCTGTCTCAAGGTTGGTAATATGTCAGGACCTTGTAACCACCTTGAGTTTATCTTCAAGCGGGAGCGTTTAGCACGGTATCCTATTAAAGCTTTAAGATTTGGTTAACATCGGAACTTGTAACAACCTTGAATTATTCAAGGGGGGAGCGTTACAACGGTATCCTATAGGCTTAAAGTTGTCAAGGAAGCTATCCTTCAACAAATCTTTAAATTTCTATTCTTAAGGGGACAACTTTTCCCTTTGGCACCTTAAGCTAGAGTTTCCGACGGATTTATCTTTAAAAGATCTTTAATTTCCCATGGCCCTTAAGGTGGACAATATTTGTCCCTTTGCACTTAAACTTGTCTTTCTCACGGGTTTATCCTGTCTCAAGTTGGTTAAGGATTCGGACCTTGTAACACGCTTGAGTTTATCTTCAAGGGCGGGAGGGCGGTTAACGCGGTATCCTATTAAAGCTTTTAATTGGTTAACATTCGGAAACGCTTGTAAACACCTCGAGATTATTTCAAGGGGGGAGCGTTACACGGTATCCTATTAAGCTTCATGTGGTCAAGTGCTTATCTTTAACAACGAATCTTTAAATGTCTATGCCTTAAGGTGGGACAAACTTGTCCCTTGGCACCTTAAGCTAGAGCTCTCCGACGGATTTATCTTAAACGAATCTTTTAACATTCCATGCCTTAAGTGACAATATTTTCCCTTTTGCACGTAAACTGGTCTTTTCACGGGTTTATCCTGTCTCACATTTGGGAAGCAGTCAGACGCTTTAACAAGCACCTTGAGTTGATCTCAGGCGGACGCGTTTACACGGTATCCTATTAAAGCTGAAGTTTGGTTAAACAATCGGAACCTTGTAAACCTTAGATTTATTTTCAAGGGGGGAGCGTTACAACCACTGTAGGTCCTATTAAGCTTCAATTTGGTCAGCTTATCCTTCAAACGAATCTTTAAAGTTCTATGGCTTAAGGTGGACTTCGGGCACTTGTTCCCTTTGCACCTAAGGCTAGATTCCGACGGATTTATCTAAAAGGAATCTTAAATTTCCATGCTTAAAGGTGGACAATATTTGTCCCTTTGCCACCTTAAACACTGGTCTTTTCACGGGTTTATATCCTTCTCAGTTTGGTTAAGGCATTCAGGACCTTGTAACACCTTGGAGTTTATCTTCAAGTCGTAGCGTTCTCAAAACGGTATCTTATTAAAGCTTTAAGTTGGTTAAATAAACATTGGAACCTTGTAACCCTTGAAATTATTTTCAGGGGGAGAGCGTTACAACGTATCCTAATTAAGCTTCCAAGTTGGTCAAGCTTATCCTTCAACGAATCTTTAAATTTCTATGCCTTAAGCGTGGACAAACTTGTCCGCCTTTGCACTAAGCTATAAGAGTTCGCCGACGGATTGTTATCTTAAAAGGATCTTTAAAATTTCTATGCTTAAGGTGGACACTATTTGTCGCTTTGCACCTTAAACTGTCTTTTCACGGTTTATCCTGTCTCAAATTTGGTTAAGGCCTTCAGGACATTGTAACGCCTTGATTTGTATCTATCTTCAATGCGGGAGCGTTACACAACAATCGGTATCCTATTAAAGCTTTAAAGTTGGTTTAAACATTCGGAACTCTTGTAACACCTTGAGATTATTTTCAAGGGGGATGCTTTACCACGTGTTTTCCTATTAGTCTTCAAGTTGGTCAAGCTTATCCTTCACGATCTTTGAAATTTCTATGTCTTTAAGGTGGGACAAACTTGTCCCTGGTGCACCTTAAAGCTAGAGTTCCTACGAATTTATCTTTAAAAGGGATCTTTTAAATTTCCATGCCTTAAGGTAGACAATATTTGTCCGCTTTGCACCTAAACTGGTCTTTTCATTCACGGTTTTCCTGTCCTCAAGTTTTGGTTAAGCATTCAGGACCTTGTAACACCTTGAGTTTATTTTCAAGGCGGGAGCGTTTACAACCGTATCCTCATTAAAGCTTTAATTTTGTTAAATTCTGGAAACCTTGTAACACCCTTTTAGATTAATTTTCAGGGGGGAGCGTTACAGGTATCCTATTAAGCTTCAAGTTGGTCCAAGTTATCCTCAACAAAATCTTTAAATTTCTATGCCTTAAGGCAGGACAAACTTGTCCCTTTGCACCTTAAGCTAGATTCCGACGGATTTTATTTTTAAAGGAATCTTTTAAATTTCCATGCCTTAAGGTGGCACTATTTGTTCCATTTGCACATACTTAAACTGGTCTTTTTCACTGGTTTATCCCTGTCTCAAGTTGGTTAATCATTCAGGACCTTGTAACACCTTGAGTTATCTTCAAGGCGGGAGTCTTTCAACACGGTATCCTATTAAAGCTTTAAGTTGGTTTCACTTCGGAACTTTGTAAACACCTTGATATTATTTTCAAGGGGGGGGAGCGTTACACGGTATCCTATTAACTTACATTTTGGTAAGTTTATCCTTCAACCAAATCGTTAAATTTCTATGCCTTAATGTGGACAAATCTTGTCCCTTTGGCAACCTTAGCTAGAGTTCCACGATTTATCTCTTTAAGGATCTTTACATTTCTGCCTTAAGTTTGACAAATTTTGTCCCTTTGCACTTAAACGTGGTCTTTTCACGGGTTTATCTGTCTCAAGTTGGTTAAGAAGCATTCGGACCTTGTAACCCTTGATTTATCTTCAAGGCGGTAGTCGTTACGCGGTATCGACTATTAAAGCTTTAAATTGGTTAAACATTCGGAACCTTGTACACCTTAGATTATTTCCAGGGGGGAGCGTTACTTTACACGGTATCCTATTAAGCTTCTGTTGGTCACTTATCCTTTCACGAAATCTTTAAACTTGCTATGTGCCTAAGTGGACCAAACGTGTCCCCTTTGCACGTTAAGCTAGAGTTTTCCGACGGATTTATATTTAAAAGGATCTTTAAATTTCTTGCCTTAAGGTTGTTACAGATATTGTCCCTTTGCACCTTAACTGGTCTTTTCACGGTTTAATCCTGTCTCAAGTTGGTTAAGCATTCAGGACCTTGTAACCCTTGAGTTTTATCTTCAAGGCGGGAGCGTTCACAAGTACACGTATTCCTATTACAGCTTTAAAGTTGGTTCAACATTCGGAACCTTGTAACCCCTTGAAATTATTTTCAAGGGGAGAGGCGTACAACACGTATCCTATTTATAGCTTCAGTTTGGTCAAAGCTTATCCTTCAAAATCAACCGATCTTTTAATTTCTATCCTTAAGGGGACAAACTTGTCCCTTTGCACCTTACGCTAAGTTCCGACGGATTTTACTTTAAAAGGATCTTTTAAATTTCTATGATGGGCCTTAATGTGGACATATTTGTCCCTCTTATGGCACCTTAACTGGTCTTTTCACTGGGTTTATCCTATCTCAAATGGTTAAGCAATTCAGACCTTGTAACGCCTTGATTTATCTTCAAGGCGGGAGCGTTACACAAGCAACGGTATCCTATTAAAGCTTAAGTTGGTTAAACATCGAACCTTGTAACACCTTGAGATTAGATTTCAAGGGGGAGCGTTAACACGGTATCCTATTAAGCTTCACGTTGGTCAAGCTTGATCCTTCAACGAATCTTTAAAATTTCTATGTCTTAAGGTGGAGCAAACCTTGTCCCCTTTGCACCTTAAGCTATGAGTTCCGACGGATTTATCTTTTAAATGAGCTTTATTTCCATGCCTTAAGGTGGACAATATTTTGTCCCTTTGCACTTAACCTGTCTTTTTCACGGTTTTTAATCCTGTCTCAAGTTGGTTAAGTATTCGGACTTGTCACCTTGAGTTTATTTTTCAAGGGGGTCGGCGGGGGTGCTTTACAACCCGGTGATCGTCATTAAAGCTTTAAGTTGGTTAACATTTCGAAACCTTGTAATCACCTTGAGATATTTTCAGGGGGGAGGTTACCCGGTATCCTATAAGGCTTCAAGTTGGTCAAGCTTATCCTTCAACGAATCTTTAATTTCTATGCCTTAAGGGGACAAACTTGTCCCTTTGGCACCTTAAGCTAGAGTTCCGACGGATTTATCTTTAAACGGATCTTTAAATTCCATGCCTTAAGATGGACAATATTTGTCCCTCTTGCAACCTTAACTTGGTCCTTTTCAATTCACGGGTTTATCCTGTCTCAAGTTGGTTAAGTCAGAAGCATTCAGGAACCTTGGTAACAACCTTGAGTTATATCTTCAAGGGCGTGAGCGTTACACGGTATCCTATTAAAGCTTTAAGTTGGTTAAACATCAAACTCTTGTAACACCTTGAGATTATTTTCGAAGGGGTGGAGCGTTACAAATATCAAACGGTATCCTATTAAGTGTGCTCAAGTTGGTCAAGCTTATCCATCAACGAATCTTTAAATTTCTACCTAAGAGGACAACTTGTCCCTTTTGCACCTTAAGCTAGAGTTCGCTTCCGACGGATTTGTTTTTAAAAGGATCTTTAAATTTTCCATGCTTAAGGTGGACAATATTTGTGTCCCTTTGCCCCTTAAACTGTCTTTTCCACTGGTTTTATCCGTCCAAGTTGGTTAAGCATTCAGACCTTAACACCTTGGTTTATCTTTCAAGGCGGGAGCCGTTACCTTACGGATCACTATTGAAAGCTTTAAGTTGGTTAAACCTTCGGCAAACCCGTGTAACACCTTGAGATTAATTTTCAAAGGGGTTGAGCGTTACAACGGTATCTATCCTATTAGCTTTAAAGTTGGTCAAGTTTATCCTTCAACAATCTTTAAATTTCTATAATGCCTTATGAAGGTGGACAAACTTGTCCCTTTGGCACCTTAAGTCTAGCGTTCGCTACTGGATTTAGTCTTTAAAAGGATCTTTAATTTTCCATGCCTTAAGGTGGCAATATTTTTGTCCGCTTTGCAACCTTAAAACGGTCTTTTCACGGTTTCCTGTCCAAGTTGGTGAAGCATTCAGGGACCTTGTAACACACACCTTGAGTTTATCTTCGAAGGCGGGAGCGTACGCGGTATCCTATTAAGCTTTTAAATTGGTTAAACCTTCGGGAACCTTGTAACAAACCTTTGAGATTATTTTCAAGGGGGGAGGCGTGTACACACGTATCCTATTAAGCTTCATTTGGCGTCAAGCCTTAATCCTTCAGACGAATCTTTAAATTTTCTATGCCTTAAGGTGGACAAACTTTCCCTTTTCAACCTTATGCCTAGAGCTCCGATCGGATTTAATCTTTAAAGAATCTAAATTTCCATGCGTAAGGTGGACAATATTTGTCCCTTTGCAACACACCTTAACCAAACTGGTCTTTTCACACGGGTTTATTCCTGTCTCAAGTTGGTTAGTCAATTCAGACCTTGTAACCCTGAGTTATCTTCACAGAGGGCGGAGTGCGTACACTGTATCCTATTAAAGCTTTAAGAAAGTTGGTTAAACATTCGACCTTTTAACACCTTGAATTATTTTCAAGGGTAGAGCGTTACACGTAATCCTATTAAGCTTCAAGTTGGTCAAGCTTATCCTTCACGAATCTTTAAATTTCTATGGCTTAAGGTGGACCAAACTTGTCCTTGCACTTCAGGCAGAGTTCCGACGGATTTATCTTTAAAAGGATCTTTAATTTCTATATGCCTTAAGGTGGGACAATATTTGTCGCCTTGGCAACCTTAACACTGGTCTTTTTCACACTTTTCACAGGGTTTATCCTATCTCAAATTGGTTAAGCATTCAGTACCTTGTAACGCCTTGAGTTTAATCTTCAAGGCGGCGCGTTACACGGTATCCTATTAAGCTTTAAGTTGTTACACATTCGGACCTGTAACCCTTTGAGATTATTTTCAGTGGGGGCGCGTTTAGCAACAACACGGTATCCTATTAAGCTTCAAGAGTTGGTCAAGCTTATTATCCTTCAACGAATCTTTTAAATTTCATGTCTTAGGTGGACAAACTTGTTCCCTTTGCACTTAAGCTCGAGTTCCCACTTATTTATCTTTAAAAAAAGGATCGTTAAATTTCCATGCCTTAAGGTGACAATTTGTCCGCTTTGCACCTAAACTGGTCTTTTCACGGGTTTATCCTGTCGCAGTTGGTTAAGTATTCAGAGACCTTGTAACACCTTGAGTTATTTTCAAGGCGGAGGCGTTACATCGGTATCTATTAATCTTTAGTTGGTTAACACATTCCGAAACTTGTTATACACCTTGAATTATTTTCAGGGGGAGCGTTACACGGTATCCTATTAAGCTTCAAGTTGGTCCAGCTTATCCTTCAACAACGATCTTTACCATTTCTATGCCTTAAGGAGGACAAACTTGTCCTTTGCACCTTAAGCTAGAGCTTAGAGGATTTATCCTACTTAAAAGGACTCTTTAAATTTCACATATGCCTTAAAGATGGACATATTTGTCCCTTTGCACCTTAAACTGGTCTTTTCATTCACGGGTTTATCCTGTCTCAGTTGTTTAGCATTCAGGACCCTTGTAACACCTTGATTTAGTCTTCAAGGCGGGGCGTACAGCGGTAATCCCTAGTTAAAGCTTTAAGTTGGTTAAACATTCGGACGCTTGTAACACCTTGAGATCTTTCAAGGGGGGTGAGCGTTACACATACAACAATACACGGTATCCTATTAAGCTAAAGTTGGTCAAGCTTATCCTTCACAATCAATCTTTAAATTTCTAATGCCTTAAGGTGGAAAACTTGTCCCTTGCACTAGCTAGAGTTCCGACCGACGATTTATCTTTAAAGGATCTTTAAATTTTCCATGCCTTAAGGTGGCACAATATTTGGCGTTCCCTTTCACCTTACACTGGTCTTTTACGGGTTTACTTATCCTGTCTCAAGTTGTTAAGAAGCATTCAGGAGGAACCTTGTAAACACCTTGATGTCTTATCTTCAAGGCGGGAGTCGTTACGCGGTAATCCCTATTAAAGCTTTAAAAGAAATTGGTTCAACATTCGGAACCTTGTAACACCTTGAGATTATTTCAAGGGGGGAGCGTATACACGGTATCCTATTAAGCTTCATGTGGTCAAGCTTATCCTTCACCAATCTTTAAATTTCTATGCCTAGGTGACAAACTTATCCCTTTGGTGACCTAAGCTAGAGCTCCTACGGATTATCTTTAAAAGAATCTTTTAAATTTCCATGCCTTAAGGTGGACAGATATTTGTCCCTTTGTTGCCCTTAAACTGGCTTTTCACGGGTTTATCCTAGCTCAAGTTGTTAAGCATTCAGGACCTGATAACACCTTAGTTTATCTTCAAGGCGGGAGCGTTACACGGTATCCTATTAAAGCTTAAGTTGGTTAATAAACATTCGGAAACCTTGTAACACCTTAGATTTTTTCAAGGGGCGGAGGCGTTATCCACCCGGTATCCTATTAAGGCTTTCAAAGTTGGTCAGCTTATCCTTCAATCCTTGCAAGCGCATCTTCTTTAAATCTTCTTCTATGGCCTTAAGGTGGACCAACTTGTCCCTTTGCACCTTAAGAGCTAGCAGTTCCGACTGGATTTATTTTTTAAAAGGTCTTTACATTTGGGCATGTTCCAACCCCCCCTTAAGGTGACAATATTTGTCCCCTTTGACCTTAACTGGTCTTTTTCACGGGTTTACCTGTCTCAAGTTGGGTTAAGCATTCAGGACCCTTGTAACACCTTGAGTTTATCTTCAGGCGGGAGTCGTACATACACAACACACGGTTCTATAAAGCTTAAGTTGGTTAAAACATTCGGAACCTTGTAAGCACCTTGAGATTATTTCAAGGGGGAGCGTTACACACTGGTCTGCCTATAAGCTTCAAGTGGTCAAGCTTAGCATTCACGAAGCTTTAAATTTCTATGCCTTAAGGTGGACAAACTTGTCCCTTTGCATCAACCTTAAGCTAGAGTTCCGACGGATTTAATACTTTTCAAATTAAGGATCTTTAATTTCCATGCCTTAAGGTGGACAATTTTGTCGCCTTGCAGCCAACCTAAACAACTGGTCTTTCATTCACACGGTTATCCTGTCTCAAGTTGGTTAGCATTCAGGACCTTGTAAACACCTTGAGTTTACTTCAAGGCGGGAGCGTTACTCGGTATCCTATTAAAGCTTTAAATTGGTTAACACTCGAACTTGTAACACCTTGAAGATTATTTTCAAGGGGGGGATCGTTCAACAACACACGGTAATCCTTTAAGCTCAGGTTGGTCCAAGCTTATCCTTCAACGAATCTTTAATTTTTTTTCTATGCCTTAAGTTGGACGAAACTTGTCCCTTTGACACATTAAGCTAGAGCTCCGACTGATTTATCTTTAAAAAGAATCTTTTAAATTTCCATGCCTTACGGTGGACATTTGTTCCCCTTTGCACCTTACCTGGTCCTTTTTCACGGTTTTCCTGTCTCAAGTGGTTAAAAGCATTCAGGCCTTGTAACACCTTTGAGGTTTCTTCAAGGAGGTCGGGAGGTTACACGTATCCTATTAAAGCTTTAGTTGGTTAAACATTCGGAAGCCTTGTAACCCTTGAGATTATTCAGGGGGGAGTCGTTCACTGTATCCTATTAAGGCTTCAATTTGGTCAAGCTACTCCTTCAACTATCTTTAAATTCTATGCCTTAAGGTGGACAACTTGTCCCTTTGCAACCTTAAGGTAGAGTCCGACGGATTATCTTTAAAAGGATCTTTAAATTTCCATGCCTTAAGGTGGACAATATTTGGCCCTTTGCACCTTAAACTGGTCTTTTCTCTTCACGGCGGGTTTATTATATCCTGTCTCAAGTTGGTTAGGAATGGTCGGGAAGTAGTAAGGCACAGAGGTGATTGGATAGAAGGAGGGGGAGAAAGAAAGGAAGGGCGGGAGTGGGATCAAGGTGGTGGGCGAGCGAATGAGACGGAAGAGGAATAAATGAAATGAGAGCGGGGGCGGAAGTCATGATAGAAAGATATCTTGTCCATAAGAAGGAAGGGAAAGTCAATTAATGGTAAGAAAGGAGGCAGGGGCGAAGGACGGGGAAGAAAAGGGAGGGGCGTTGTCGGAGCGGGAGTAGGGGGGAGGAATAGTTTAGGACGAAGTGAGAGTGGGGGAGGAAAGGGAAGGGAAAGACGAAGTGGTGAGACCACAGAGCGAGGGGGGGGCGTTTTAGGAGCCGTTCAGGACCTTGTAAACACCTTGAGTTATCTTCAGGCGGGAGCGTTACACGGTATCCTATTAAAGCTTTAAGTTGTGTTAACATTCGGAACCTTGTAACAACCTTGAAATTCTTTTTTCAAGGGGGGAGCGTACCGTATCCCTATTCAGCTTCAGTTGGTCAAGCTATCCTCAAGCGAATCTTAAATTTCTAAATGCCTTAATGTGGACAAACTTTCCCTTTGCACCTTAAGCTAGAGTTCCCGACGATTTACCTTTAAAAGATCTTTAAATTTCCATGCCTGAAGGTGGACAATATTTGTCCCTTTGCCCTTAAACTGGTCTTTTCACACGGGTTTATCTTGTCTCAAGTTGGGTTAAGCTTCAGGAGACCTTGTAACACCTGAGTTATTCTCTTCAGCGGGAGCTTTACACGGTCTCGCTATTAAAAGCTTTAAGTTGGGTTAAACATCGGGAACCTTGTAACACCTTGAGATTATTTTCAAGGGGGGATCGTTACACGGTAGCCTATTAAGCTTCAAGTTGTCAAGCTTATCCTTCAACAAATATTTACATTTCTTTCTATGCCTTAAGGTGGACAAACTTGTCCCTTTGCACCTTACGCTAGTTTCTCGCGACGGATTTATCTTTAAAAGGGATCTTTAAATTTCTATGCCTCAAGGTGGACATATTTTGTCTCCTTTGCACCTTAAAAAACTGGTCTTTTTCACATTTCACGGGTTTACTTGTCTCAAGTTGGTTAAAGCTTCAGGACCTTGTAACACCTTGAGTTTATCTTCAAGCGAGAGCGTTAACACACGGGATCCTATTAAAGCTTTAAGTTGGTTAACAATTCTGAACCTTGTAACTCTTGAGATTATTTTCAAGGGGGGAGCGTTAACACGGTCTCCTATTAAGCTTCAAGTTGGTCAAGCTTATCCTTCAACGAATCTTTAAAATTTCGATGCCTTAAGGTGGACAAACTTGTCCCTTTGCACCTTAAGCTAGATTTCCGACGGATTTATCTTTTAAATGATCTTTAAATTTAGGAATGCCTTAAGGGGACATATATTGTCCCTTTGTCACCTTAAACTATTCTTTTCAACGAAGCGTTTATCTTGTCTCAGTTGGTTTAAGCATTCAGGACCTTGTAACACCTTGAGTTTATCCTTTCAAGGTCGGGAGGCGTTACACGGTATTCTATTAAAGCTTTAGTTGGTTTAAACATTCGGAACTTGTAACACCTTGAGATTATTTTCAAGGGGTGGCGTTACAAATACAACGGTAATCTATTAAGCTTCTAGTCTAGTTGTCAGCGTTCGGGACCTTGTAATCACCTTGAGGTTATCTTCAAGGCGGGAGCGTTACACGTATTTTAGTAAAGTTTCATGTTAAGCATTCGGACCTTGTAACACCTTGAGGTTATCTCAATGGCGAGCGTTACACACGGTTTTTCCAGTAAAAGTTCATGGTCAAACATTCAGGACTTGTAACAACCTTGAGGTTATCTTCAGCGGGTCGTGGGAGCGTTACATGGTATCCTATTAAAACTTCAAGTTGGGTAAGCATTCGGGACGCTTGTAACACCTTGAGGTTATCTTCAAGCGGGACGTTACACTGTATTTTAGTAAAGCTTCCATGGTTTTGCATTTCGGGACCTTGTAACACCTTGAGGTTATCTTCAAGGCGGTCGCGTTACATCGGTATGTCGGTAAAGCTTCATGGTTAAGCTTCGGGACCTTGTACACCTTGAGGTTTCTTCAAGGCGGGGAGGCGTTACAAAACACACGATTTTTTCTAGTAAAGCCTCATGGTCAAACATTCAGGACTTTGTAACACCTTGAGTTTTATCTTCAAGCGGTAGCGTTACATGGTATCACTAAAAACTTCAAGTTGGTTAAGCATTCGGACTTGTAACCACCTTAGGTTATCTTCAGCGGGAGCGGGAGCGTTACACGGTATTCTAGTAAATGCTTCAAGTTGTTAAGATTTGGGACCTTTAAAAACCTGAGTTATTTTTTAAGCGGGAGATACACGGTATTCTAGTAAAGCATCAAGTTTGTTAAGCATATTCGGGGCATGGAACACTTTTGAAGTTTTATTATTTATTTTGTTAAGGCATGGCCGTTAAGCAGCATTTTTATGTGATAAATCCTTCCATTTGAGGCCTCCATAAAAACAATAAATTCCTGTTGCTGATCTACAAAAAAAAAAAAGGAAATACAGTGAAGGCGAGTTGTTACCACCCGTCAAGATGTTTGAGACCTCGAAAGGTAATTAATCTTGAATCTTGATGTGTTGTAGACCTTTATTTCTAGATTAGGAATCACCAAGTGAATTTGTGATTTCGCTGTTCCAACCGTCAAGACCAACGAGATTTTTAGTAAGTCACACAACTCGAAAATTTTTAGCATGACAGAACTAGAGCTAACTTCAAAAACTCATCCTAGAAGATTCTGAAGGTTTGAATTTTTTGGATATGTTAGAGATCAAAAAGTCTAGTTTCTAAAAAATCAAACGGTTCCAATGATTTTGATTTTTCTACAATGAGATATGAATTTTCTCTAACGACGCAACATGTCAGGGCTGTAAAAAAAAAGTGACGAATTTTTAGCATGACGAACTCCTAGAGCTAACATTCAAAAAATCTCTAAAAGATTCCTGAAGATAAATTTTGAATTTCGGGTATGTTGGAGATCTAAAGTCTATGTTTCTAAAAAAATCAAACTGTTCATGATTTCGATTTTTTCTACAATGGATATGAATTGTCTACGACATAGCATGTCAAGTTGTAAAAAGTAGACGAAAAGAAATAAAAAAAAAGAAGGAAAATTACTAAATTACTTGAGTATGCCCTTTTCGTCGTAGAGGCTCAACAATCTGTATTGAAGAATAATTATGGAGACAATGTATCTATTTATAGATGTCATGGTGGTGGGATAGAACCTTCTCCTAGTTCAATACAATTTTCTTTTTGGCTTTGGGCCATAAAAACAATAATATGAATATGAAATTGAGTAGGGATTTACAATTCCTAGTCAATACAAAGTTCTTTTTTTGCTTGGGCCCTAAAACTAATATGAATATGAAATTGAGTGAGGATACAATTCCTAGTTCAATTACAATTTCTTTTTGGGCTTGGGCAATAAAACAGACTCTTTTTATATTTGAAAAGGCGAATTCAGAGAATTATAGAGATTGTAACAACTCGCATTTGAAATAATAAAACGATTGTTTCTATAAGGAGGAATTTCCGTTTTTTTATTATTGTTTTCTCGACCGAATTTTTATTGTCTACAGGTACCACTAACAATGCAGTCCGTAGAAATTCCCTCTTCCGATTCTTGAACTTGCTCAGCAACAAATTCTTTCACCTTTTCCTACAAACAAGTTAACAAGCTCTGACTTTCAATTTTTATTTCACAGTCTTCTGTTCTATGAGTTAAAAATTATAGTTAGTATACACATTCAATTCAGTAGAGACATCACCAATACCATTTTTCCTATTTGGGGGGGGGTTACTGTGAGCGCCAATTTTTTCCAAGTTTCTGAAGATTTTTGTGGGGATCTTTTCTGGTGGTTGGCTTTCTCTACTCAGAGTAAATCCAAATTGTGTTACTGACAGAAAGGATTATAAAAAAAAAAAAATCGCTATAAAAGAAGATACTTGCTCTGATGATTTCCTAACACATATGTTCCATTCCTTGTTTTACCACTTACTCTTTTGTTCACTGGTTTTTCTGCAATCAGACATATATTCATTTAAGATGAAAAGCAGATTAATAAAATAAATCATAGCATACTTCAAATCCATTGAATTTTGATAAAACAAATATTTGATTTACTGATTAGGGGCGATTAGAAATACATTAAAGGGTGTGTTTGGTATTCGAAAAGTCCATTTTAGAACACTCATTTTCAAGAAACTTGTTTTTTTCATCACCTAATGGAAAATATAACTATTACTACTCCACAAGAGCGCATATCAGAACAAAAGGATAATCACCTTTCAACTAACCAGGGCCGGAAGAATTGAAATGATGGCAAGAGACCATCCATAAGGAATTTTTCAGGGACAAGATTGTAATTTCTCATTGAAAAAACGCGTTAAACGTACCGGCGGCCATTGCCGGATGAAGAGATTGGGAGGCATATTCCCGAGGTTTAATGGTATAGCAATGGAGAGTCAGAGGGTGGTTCTTTTATCTGGTACATACACTGTTCGACGAATGCCACAGAGAACGTCTACTTACCGCTTAAGTATGTGTGTCTTTTAAGTTGTCTCTATTAAATATTATACAACATCTAAAATCAACGCACAAGTGGATGCGAAAAACATATACCTCGTTTGTCTCGATCTTAATGTGATTTTTTTTGATTTTTTTTAGAGTCAAATTATTTAACCATTAGTCAAAATTTACATATAATTTTTGATTTTTCAATAATAACATTTATATATATTTATGAACTCTTAAGAAGTATTATAAATTATAATAATCAATAATTTAAAAGTTTAAAAGTTTATGAAATTTTAGAAAATGAAAATAAATTTATTTAAATCTCGAAATTAAAAAAAAAAATAACATATAAAATGAAATGCGAATAAGTATTACTAGTAGTACGATAACTTGAGCGATTATATAAGAACTTCCTTTTTGTTTTCTTTCCCTTCCCTCGCTCCGTGCCTGTCTTTCCCCCCCTCTTTTTGTCTGTCTCGTTCCGTGCCTTCTGTCCTTCCCCTTCCCTCTCCCGCCCTTGGCCTATTCCTTCTTCTTTTTTTTTGGCCCCCCCCGATGCCGCCCTTGTTCTCATTTGACTTATGTTCACGGTCCTTAGAGTCCTTTAGGTGAGCATAGCGTATCAATAGATTTTTATCAGATGTGATAGTTTCAAAATCACACAAAAATGTAATGGCACTAGTTAAGTGCCTATCGACAACGCAACTCATAATTATCTTAATTCCTTTACCATATATTGTTTCCACAATTTTTAGAAGACTTACTAAAGTGGTTGTCACACTTGCTCTTCAAAGTCTAAATAAGCAATTTTTGACTAAAAATTATAATGTATTCTCAAACTTTATTTACAAAGACAATGACGTTTAATCAAATAACCATTTATAAACATCAAGGAAAAGACAGAGCAAATATACTTTTGTATTACTCAAAATATTTAGGGTTAGAAAAATTACAATACATAGTAAGGGTTTAGGTTTTATCTGTTTTGCTATGTACTAAAGCATGAAGGAGATTAACAAAGGAAAAGTCAAAGTAAGTGTTATTAATAAGATTATTAGGCGAAGAACAAAAAATTGGACGGATGGATCTTCATGCCACATTAATGGAAGCTAGCTGTACAAATGGATCTTCATGTCACATTTATGGAAGTTGTCCAACAACTTGGTGAAGGTGTTGAAATTGAGGAGATCAAATATTCAATTATTGAGGTGATAGATCTAAGCAGTGATCGACAACAAATAACAAATGGGTGTATTGTTGAGCTAAATATGATTTCTTGCCAGTGTTCATTTAACTTCAGCGAATGGTCGAGTTTCTGATTTTGGATCAGCCAGTAATCCTGCGAAGAATCATTTGGGTGAACTAACGAATGTATGGGCAATGATACATATGTTTTTTCTTGAAATAGTTTCGTCAAGATAACTTATTATTAGAAAGGATTCAATCTCAGCGCACCCAATATAACATTAATCAAAGGGAAATGATATGCAAGTGGAAGTGCTCTTTATTTCTCTTTCTCAATTAAAAGTTCTTAAATAGATTTTTTTTACAAAAAAAACTATTATACCAACACGATAAATTCCCCTCCTAAATTATTCTGATACTAAACAACTACACTAATCTTGTAAGGCCTAGATACCATGAAATAACGATCTTTCAACTTAACACTCTAAACAATGCAACATACTAACACTATTGCATAACTATCACTATATAATTGAAATACAGGAGTCAACTACAACAATTGAAAAATAAAAATAGTTGAAAGAAGGCAAATAATAATAATAATGAGGCGTTTGAGAAATATTCTTATATAAGACGTGTGTATTTGACAAAATTTAAATATAGCAAAGAAAAAAAAATACGTATATAAATTTATTGAAATACAAGACAAAGAAATATGTTTTTTTAAAAAAAAAAATTAAACAAAAAACATATATACATAAAAGGCACATGTATATCCCAACAACTAATTGAATTGGATTTACCTCCATGTAATCACATAAAATCCAAAGAAATATAATTTTTTGTTTTAGGGTATTAAAACCTTCTTAAGATAGAGTGTGACTCAAAAAGCATATAAGTGGGGGGGGAAAAGATGAATGTAAAGATATTTTTAGCAACATAAGTGAAAAAAATAATTTTTTTAATAGTTTAGGGTACTTTAAAGGGAAAATTACGCGGTTAAGCAAATTTATACTACTTAATTATTTATCAGCTATAGTTTGTTATAATTACTACTCAAGACTAACATTATACATTAATTATGTAGACTGACTTTGAGTTTGTATAATTAGCCACATTTGTATATGTATAAATTTGTCAGAATATACAAATACATATGTATAATATACAATTATCTAATCAATATACATATACAATTCATCTCTCCCACTCGTTACCCTCTCTCGCTTGCCTCTCTTCTCCCTCTCTCAACCTCTCTTGTCTCTCTCCTCTCTCTCCCAATATCGCTTGCTTTTTTATACAAATACATACATATAATATACAATTATCTAACCAATATACATATACAATTCACCCAGAGGCGGATCCAGGATTCGGAGGCTAGGGGTGCCATATCATCTAAATGATAAACGGGTCGGTTCTTCATTTTAGGTTATGGTTCGGTTTATTTAGTTTTTTCAATATTTATAAATATATTGATCAAATACATCTTTAGTAATGTTCTTTTTCTTTTAAATATTTTAATATTAGAGATATACACTTATATAGTGTTTTCTTGTCTTATTTCCTTTAGGATAAGAACTCTTATCCTCTATAACTTGTGAGAAACAAGAGTTTTCACCTAAAAAATTTCAAATATGTATACATCATCTAATATAATATAGTTGAAAAAAAAGAAAAATTTATCCATTCAATTATCTCCACTAGTTGACATAAAGATTGAAAGAACCTGTTAAATTTCCCAAGGCTTGTAACATAGTATATTCATCATTTAAAAGTTTTTAAAAAAAAAAAATATTTAATATATGTTTATTAATATCCTATGTACGTCAAAATTTAATATTAATCTAAAATTAATATATGATGAACGCAAACTCTATTAATTAAAGATAATTAAATAAGAACTGAAAGCAAAGACAAAAAAAAAAAAGGAAAAGCTGAATGCCCCTCGCAAACAAAGAGATAAAAAAAAAAATTATTTCTGTCACAGAGATTTGAACCCTCAATGCTCTACTGGATGGATGCACCCTTTGCCAATTGCGTCATTGAACATATCATTCACTGGGTGGCAGATGTATTATTTATACAAATTGTTTTACTTATACATATATATACAAAGTTTTAACCGAGGTCGGTGGGTGCCGTGGCACCCCCACCCTTAAGGTTAGATTCGCCTCTGAATTCACCTCTCTCTCACTCTCTGTCCTCTCTCGCTCGCCTCTCTCCTCTCTCTCCCAATTTGTCATATATACAAATACATATGTATAATATACAATTATTTAACCAACATACATATACAATTTACTCTTCTCTCACTTTTTTCCCTCTCTCTCGCCTCTCTCCTCTCTATCCAAATCTCGCTTGCCTCTCTCCTCCCTATAACATATAGTTACGAATTATAATTATCAAATTATATCTTTGGAGAGTAATTAAGCTATTTTTAGTAGCTATATATGAAAGTTCCCAATTTTTAATCGTTTTCCTATTACAATAAACAAAGTTAGAGTTTTATGGACTTGCTCCAAATTCAGCCCAGCCCAATTTATGAAGGCTTGGATATACCAACTATTGCCGACTATTGTGTCAATGTCAGACTGCTACTATTAAGGTTGAAGAAGACATAGTACTATTAATTTGCATTGTACTATCTTTAAAAAAAGTTGACCCCTATTTTACACCCATATGAACTTCAGATATTTTTCAAAAATTGCCATAATATGGTTCTCTGTACTTGTTTGTATGAAGTTATATTATAAAGTTTTGAGGGAAAGTGGAGGGGGGATTAAGGAGGACGTGGTGAGGAAAATGGATGAAGACGATAAAATATAAGGAGAAAAGGAAGTAAAGAGGATGGACTAAGGGGGGGAAGGGCTACAGAAAGGAGTGCCGGAGGAAGGCTGGATGGAATCGATGCGATAGAGGTTGAAAGAGTTGGAAAGGGCGGGGAGGATGCGTATGAATGGGGAAGGGCTCTCCGCTACCCTCCCTTCTTTCGATCTCCCCCCCATCTGGGTTATCTGAAAAATTGAAAGGATAATTAACTAGCATATTTCATCTATATTTTACCTACTTGTTATTAATCATATCTTATATATGATTGACTCAAAAGATAGTGTTGTTACTGATCCTAATTCTAATAAATACAAAAGTCAAACCTAACTAACAAAAGACTTTCTACTGCTGGTGGGACCAATCAATGTAGGTTTGGAACTTTATAATTCATTAATGGTCAAAGTAAAACATAATTAAAAAAAAAAGTCTAAGATAAACCGAAAAATATGACATTGAATTGAGCAAAGATGAATCAAAATGTGATAGAGGGTGAATCAGACTCCTAAAAAAATTGAATTCAAACTTCAGCTAGCGTTAATCAAATACGTTGATTTTTATTGAAATCAATAGAAAAAAAGTGATAAAGATCACTAAGACATCCCTTTTTTCTTACTCCAAGGGTGGGGAAGAAAATACAAACATGACCTAAAGCTACAAAAAGAAAATTTGAGAACTTTAAAGGAATAAAGGCATATACATATCATAAGATAGAATAATCATGGTAAAAATTGGTTGAACCAACCATTCAAACATGATAGGGACAAGTTACATAAACACACAACACTAAGAACAAATCTAGCTAGCTAAACCAATTCCTTATTTTCCTCTACTTTCATAGTAAAACAATTGAATTTGGCATGACTAAGGTTAACTATTATAATGAAACAGATAGGCAACGTAAGATAGATGACAACATTTCATTTTAGCGGCAACGTAAAGCCAATAACAAAATATGCGCGCCCATGTCACTGTTGTCGGTTACATTTGGTTTTCTCTATTACAATTCACCACTCCATGTGGTTTGGCACAACATAAGAAACAAAAATTAAAAAAATAAAAATAAAAATTAGCATTTATTATTCAAAATGTTACATTGTCAAACCTACATATAGTACTTTTTGTAATAAACTAATTAATTAACGAAAATAAGTGTCCCTTGAAAAGGACATATGGCCTTGCACATTGGATACTATTTTTTCTTACCTATATAACACATCTTTTTTTTTAATTACGATGTCTAAGTCAGTTTTCGTGTAACTTGTTTAATTTTACAAGATATTGTGAGTGCAATAGCTACCAGGTCACTCTGTCCCTAAAGAGCTAGCATAGACGAAAAGAAATGAACTCGTATTTTTGGCTCTGGTAGAGTTTAAACCTAAGAATTCATGATTTTCAATTAAATTCACTGATTATCAGGTCACATCTTGGAGATAGCACGCAACGCATCTTTCTTTACTTAATACTCTCTTCTTTTCAACAATACTTATCAACTATTGACTTTGCACACTCATTAAGAAACTATAAATAAAATGATAATTTTATTATATCACCCTTTAAATATATTAATCAATATAATGTCTTGAAAAATATAATAAAGAAATGACTATAATTATGATAAGGTAAATTAGGAACTAACTGTGAAATTATCCATTAAATTTCATAAAATGGACAAACATTGTTGGACATCCCAAAATAATATAGTGGACAACTATTGTTGAACGGACAGAATATTAGTCTCCATAATAATTTACGTGACACCGTTTGAATCAAGACTAGAAAAAATATAATGAGATATTTAAAACTTGTACAATATTTGCGTTGACCCTAAACATGTTTGTCATAGCATTCGTGAAATTATAAAATCTTTTTATTATGAATACAATATGAAATGCAAAGTTAGTCATTTTTTAAGAAGAATGTGTCAAATAAATTAGAACAAGTGGAGTATTGTATAGCTATCTGTTTGACCTTTAGAACAAAAAGTGAACAAGTAAATCCAACATTTTGTCAAATAATTTGAACTTTTAGTTGTTTTTTAAAAAAAATAATTAAGCTAGTTGAGAACATACATTACAGAGAAAAAATAATTGGATAACAGAACTTTTTGTCCCTTCTTTTGTAGATTAAGAAATGATAGAAAACTTTTACATAGACAGAAAAAAGAAAGTGTTAATGAATTGACTGAAAAAGAAGTAAGTCCTAAATTGTGTCAACAAGTATGACGGCTGTGATTTAAATTTAATAGTACTAATAGAGATCAGCACCTTATAATCTCTATAAAATAATGCAGAATTAGAATCTAAACTTTTTCCTTTGAATCTTTTTATCACAACATAAATATCTAATTTATTTGTATGTGAGAGGATCACATGAGAAAGTGATGGACGATTTCTGTTTCGTTTTCTTACACATAATAAAAATAAATAAATTGTCACTTTCCTATGATGTATGGCAAGTCCAACCAATTTCGACCCTACCACATTTTTACATTGAAAAATTATTAACTTTTTAGCTTAAAAAAAACCTTAGTTTTCCAAATGCAAAATACCCATAAATCTGCTCTACTAAATTGAATTTATGCAAATCAAGAAAGGAAAAAAAAAAGAATATCTTGATTTTTGATTCTTGATTCTTGATTCTTGATTCTTGGTTGTGTAGTTATTAGTGACTAGAGAAGATAAAAGACAAAAACTTGAAAAAGTAAGCAAGAACATAAGTGTACTAATGAAAAATGATGTACTACTATTAATAGTATTGAGCAGGGAGAATTAATGGAGGGAGAGAGAAAATAAAGAAGGTCCAGTTACACCTACAACTGCTAAAACTCAGGGGTTTCTTGGAGTAGCAATAAAGATTTCTTTTTTTTTTCTCTTTGGTGCATTACATTTTTAATAACAGAGAAGGGGGGAAAAAAAAGAATGTTGGGTTGAAATTTTATATTTGCATAAAGGTTGATGATTTCTTTCATGATTTTTGATTCAAGAAAATGGGTCATTATGGTTTTAGGATTCTTTTACATTTTCTCTTTATCATCACTTTCATTCTTGTATCTTTCTGTTGCACACATATTTTGGTTAGGGATGTTTCATTGAATGCTGCAAAGTATTTTAATAGTATTCATGGTTTTAAAGAGTTACATTATATGGTTAGAAATGGGGATGGAAATGAAAGTCCAATTGGGAAGATGAAGATCTATGGAGGGAAGCAAATCTTGATTGTGGAAAAGTTTAGAACTTTGCTTGGACTGAGTAGGTTTAGTCCAAGAAATGGTGATTTTGCATATTTTGAAGTATCACCTTCACCTTCTCCATCACCATCAATTGCCCCTGAAGCACCAGCTCCTTCGCCGGTGCCGCGAGTTCATAGGCATTCTCATCCACATTCTCATCACTATCCCTTTATCCCAGCTGCACACAGGGTAAGGGAGAAAAGAAGAGGGAAGAGTACTAGAGTTTTAACAGCTGTTCTTGTTTCTGTTGGGATTTCAACTGCATTGTGTGCAATTGCCCTTTTTTGGGGCTGCAAAAAGTTCAAGAAACAAAGAAAGAAATCAACTAGATCAGTGTCACTGTTCAGCAGTGAAGCAGGAAGTGTATGTAGTAGATCAAGGTATGGTAGCTCTCAGAATTCAGTGAAAAAGGTAACTTCTGATCCAGGCCCTGACCTTTTTTACAATGATTCACTAGATGTTGCTCTCCAATCATCAGAATCGATTTGTCTAAATAAAAGTTCTGTAATTGAAAAGACTGACTCAAATGAAGACATAGCAAACAATACATTGAGTGAGAAAGATGAACAAGAACAGGTAATCAGTGTGTCAATGTCTGATGATGATAATTGTTCAGGTGTTGGAGAAATTGTCTGTGTTTATGAAAGTGCAGATTCAATGAAGTGTGATATTAATGATTGTAACTCTTCCAGTGGTGACAAAATAGTTCCTGAGGAAGTTCATTCATCAGATGATGAAGAATTATTCCATTCTTTATGTAATTCGCGTTCGTCTAGTATTAGACTATCCAATGTTTCAGCTGGTAGTCTTATAGAAACCTCAGAAATTATGCCTCACGATGAATTAAAAACCTTAACTTGTTCTGTATCCTCCTCAACACACTTGTCTACTCCACCCCCTCCACCTCCACCGCCTCCTTTGCCTACATTTCGTACTCATTCTCCTTGTAGGCCTACGGTTTCTTCAGTGAAAATGAAGTCTAAAGTTTTGAGTCATGCTTCATTGCAAATTGAATCATCCTCTAGAAATTCAGATAGTTCTTTGGAAAATGATTTGTTACAATCACCTCCAAATCAAGCTAAGCCTGCTGGAGGAATTCCACCCCCACCTTGTCCTCCACCTTTTGCAAGTGGAAGTGCTAGTCTTTCAAAAGGCCCGCCCCCTCCACCGTCTTTGCCTTTCCAACAATTGGCATTAGGCAAAGATGGAAGTCCACTCCCAAAATTGAAACCACTTCACTGGGACAAAGTAAGAGCTGCACCAGACCGATCAACTGTTTGGGACAAGCTCAGACCAAGCTCGTTCGAGTAAGTGTGTTTCCTTTTTCTCCTTAAGGTAAGATATTATTATTCCTTCAATTTTCGTTATCAATTCAGTCCATTTACAATTGACGTTCGTAGAGCAGATTTGATGAGGAAATGATTGAGTCACTTTTCGGGTACAATCTACACAACTCTATGAAGATTGATGAAGGGAAAAGCAAAACTCCATCTCCAAGCAAGCATGTTCTTGAGCCTAAAAGACTACAAAACATAAGCATACTGTCAAAAGCTTTGGGTGTGACTGTAGAACAAGTTTGTGAAGCACTAATAAAAGGTAAGCAATTCTAACTTTCATCTCCCTTTGCACATTTGTGTCAACTTATCTGCACATTATTCTGCTTCCTCATGGAATTAATAAGATTAAGTGTTGTCATCTCTTACAACGTCTTCCTATTAGGAAACGGATTGTTTTTGCCACAACTGGAGGCTCTGGCTAAGATGGTACCTACTAAAGAAGAAGAGGACAAACTGTCAAGTTATAAAGGAGACATCAATGAACTAGGGTCAGCAGAGAAGTTTGTAATGGCAATGCTTAAGGTGCCATTTGCATTCTTGAGAATAGAAGCCATGCTTTATCGCGAGACATTTGATGACGAAGTTCATCTTCTCAAAAAATCTTTCTCAATGCTAGAGGTAACTAACCAAAAAAGAAGTAGCTTTTCTCACTTTTCATCTGATAATAATGAGTAAAGTTAACATTTTTCCTCTCTCAGGAGGCCTGCAAGGAACTCAGATCAAGTCGACTATTCTTAAAATTGCTAGAAGCAGTGTTGAAAACTGGAAACAGGATGAACATTGGGACAATAAGAGGAGGAGCCAGAGCATTCAAACTTGATGCCTTACTTAAGCTATCGGATGTAAAAGGCACTGATGGAAAAACCACACTGCTTCATTTTGTCGTTCAAGAAATCATTCGATCAGAAGGCTTGAAAGTCTCACAAAGCATTATGGGAAAGATAGACGGTAGACGCAAGATTAAAACTATTGCAGACAGAGAGGAAGACTACAAAAGGATGGGTCTTGATCTTGTTTCTGGTCTAGGTACTGAGCTATGCAATGTCAAGAAAACAGCCACAATGGACTTGGATGTCATAGCAACCTCAGTCTCAGATCTATCAGAAGAAATGAACAAGATAAAAGCATTAGTAACAAATGACTTGTCTGAAGTTGAAAACAATGGTAACTTTGTGCACTCAATGACAACATTCTTGAATTATGCAGAAAGGAGCCTAAAGGAATTACAGGAAGACGAGAATCGAGTTCTTTTACGTGTTAAAGAAGTCACAGAATACTTCCATGGAAATGTAAGCAAAGATGAATCCAACCCTCTAAGGATTTTTGTCATTGTGAGAGATTTCTTGAACATGTTAGATCATGTATGCAAAGAGCTTAGAAGCTCAAAAACACCTAATAGTCCTAACCCTCTAGCCCCATTCAGATAGGATTGTGTGTTAATAGTTTTTGTATGTTTCTTCTTTTAACTATTGTGTAAGATTTTGTATCAAGAATTTAAAAGTTATTTGCCTCAATAACTTGTAGTCATAATGAATAACAGTGTACAATAAGATCATCAATTCATCCATCTTGTAAAAGATTTAAGCTAGCGTTCTGCTTGACTATGAAATTTGATCAGATTTTGAAAATAAAAAATTTTCAACAAAGTGTAACCAAATCAGAAGGTACAAAATCAAGATTTGAGATTCCTGGAGGCCAATTGAAGCAGAGAGTAGACATCATCATTTATTCACCACTTACCTTAATAAGGAATTTCTGATTTCTGACATACATTCGTAGACTTAGTTGTCAATGCAGAATTTGTATTTACAAGAAGAATATTGACTACTTTTTTCAACATCAATAAAAATAGCTCAGCAGCTTCAACTGGATAAAGAAAAGATCACCATCTTTAGCAATATTTTAGGAGGCGTTTGGCCTTATTTTTTTTTACATATTTTGTATGGTTGAATTTCGAAAAATGTGTTTGGTGAAATTTATTTTTTCGAATCACGCTTGAGGTTGAATTATAAAATTTTCAAAAATAACAAAAAAGGTCTTCTTTACTTTTTTCCATTTAAAGTACTCACAAAAATGTATAAACAACTCTAATTTGTATTTGTGGTTAAACACAACTTTCAATTTTCAAATGGCTTAATCCTGGATCACTCCTTAAGGAATAGGACACAATAATATAGCGTTCATCAGAGAAGAGAATACCCCTTTATTATAAGACAGGCCCCTCGCGTCCTTTTATAAGAGATGGAGCAATCGTCACTCGACAGCTCAAAGCTGACCAGTACAAAACCATGTGATCTGTCCTCGTTTACGTACCCCACTGGCATTTCACTTCATAAATAGAAACTCAAAATTTATGATTAAACATGACAAAACACCTACTTAAACCATCTTTTTGTCAAAAGTAGTTATTAATTATCACGTTTGATCCATCTGCAAAATGAGCTTATTTTGGGAAGTACTATTAAAGTATTTGGGAGAATAACAATTTTCTTGGACCAAATAATGAAATATTTGGGTTGGAGGTTTGTGTTTGGCAATATTTTTAAAATAAAAGAAAATAAAAAATTTCCCAAAGCGAAAAATGGTTCACAAATATCTTTTTTTTTTTAAAATAAAATAAAAATCTTTGATCTAAAAACATCATAAAATTCTTATTTTTACTTCAAAATAAGACTGGGCTACGGGGCAGAACGCATCGATACTGTTCCAATTCGTCCCGTTTCGATTGCATACGAAACGAGACGGGATAGTCTGAATCGATAGAGGGAACGAAACGGAACCGTGGTTTGGTACCGATTCATTCCGATTTCGTTCCAATTCGAGTTCCAATCCGGTTTAATTAATATATATTAATTAATTTATATTTTTTAATTTTATATAAATTATATTTTATATAAATTATATCCTAATTACTAATTACAAATTTTATTTATTTATATTACAAGACACAAGTTATAAATATAACTTATAAATTATAAATATTAATGATAATAAATAATAACTTATAAAGTATAAACTGCAAAAGATTACAAGACACAAGTTATAAATATAAGTTATATATTATAAATATTAATGAATAATAAGTAATAACTTATATAACTTCAAAAAATTACAATACACAAGTTATAAATATAACTTAGAAATTATAAATATTAATGAATAATGAGTAATAACTTATAAAGTATAAACTTCAAAAGATTTAAATTTTGAAAACTTTATTAGACTTAACTTGCAAACTTAATAAGCAAAAAAAATTTAAAAATATCTTTAAAATAAACTTAAGTAAAAAATTGTATTATAAATTTAAAAACTATTAATTTAAACTTAGAAAATAAAAAAATATTCATATTTTCGTAATTTCAAAAAATTATTTTTTGAAATAACTAGATGTGTCATCTCGTTTATTCCGTCTCGTTCCATTCTAGTCGATTCCGATCCGGTCCGATTCCATCCTGGTATATAGTGGAACAGGACGGAATCGAGTATTTGTCCCGATTCATTACGATACCGATCAATGTATCGGTCAATGCGTCCCGTTTAATTCGATACCGATTCGGTGAACTGATTCCGATCCGTTGCCCACTCTTACTTCAAAATATCACTCTTTTCCACCTTTTGTTTTAAAACACTCCTCAAAAACTTTTTTTTTTAATAGTAAAAGAAATTGACTAAGAAACATATTTATTTAACAATTTTTGAGAATGAAGTATAAAACATTTATTTCTTCAAATTAATTAAAAGATTACAAAAAAAAAAAGTTATCCTAAATAGCAATTGAGACGGATTTCTACCCTTTAACCGACAGAGGCTTTGTAAACCGAGATTGAGACTACATTATACGGAAAACAAAAGAAAAAAAGAATTGGGATTTCATGTCTCTCTCGTTAATTTAACGAAAAAGAGACTAAAATACTTTTAAACTATTGAAAATAATATAAAATTACTCTTTATCCACCTATTGGTTTCAAAATGTCATTTTCATCCACCTATTGGCTCCAAAATACCTTTGTCATCGACCTTTGAGTTCAAAATTGACCACTTATTTAATGATTTTAAATTTAAACTATTTAAATATTTTTTAAAATACTTGATGCTCAACTATTGGTTATAATTTAATTTATTTGTATCATTTATATACTAACTCATTACTAACTAAACCCCACCCAATTAATAATCCAACTATTATATCAATATCGTCTTAAACACTACTAAAACACGATGAAATTATAGATTCCTGAAAATAACATTTAAAATTATTCGAATCCGAATCAAAGCTCCAATTAAATTTATGTTGAGCCGTTTATTTAAGATGACACTTTCAATAGGATTCTCTTTCAATATTGAATTAGAAATTTATGATTAAATGTAAAGAATTAATATATCCCAAATTAATTCATGCACTTTTTTAAAATATACTTTTATAAATATTTATCATTTGATTTAAAAACCCTTTAATATATTATTTTGAAAATTTTTTTACGTATAAAGTAACATCACATAATTGAGACGTAAGAATAATTAAGATGAACATAGTCAGACTTTTAAATTTGTCGGTAATTTTTATTTAGACACTTGAATGTATGATAATTTACTTTTATAGATATTTTCGTCTCAAATATTTAAAAACACTCGATTGGCAGTAGCTTTTCTATTGTTGCATTAATAATGTGACGGGTTTATTAATTTAGTGGGTTTAATTAGTAATTGGTGGGTAGTGGATTGATTTATAAATTATACTAATAAGTTAAATTATAATAATAGTTGAGCGCCACGTATTTAAAAAAATATTTAAATAGTTTAAATATAAAACCGTTAAATAAGTGGTCAATTTTGAACCAAAAGGTGGATGACAAGGGTATTTTGGACCCAATAGGTGGGTGAGAAAGGTATTATGGAGCCAATAGGTGGATAGAGAGTAATTTTATATCATTTCCAAATACTTTGAGGATATTTTCCGTTAATTTAAAGAAAACAAAAAAAGCAATGGTGGAATAATAATTTAAAGTTGCAGTAGAAATAGTAAGTTGCTTATTTTTTATATTTATTTAATTAATATTTTTATTATCCTAATTCATATAAAATAGATATTTTAATTCTAGTCTAATTTGATTTTCGTTATTATTTTATTATAAATAGAACAGAAAGAGCTTTATATATTTTTCTCAATAAATCAAGAACATTCAGGGAGTTTCAATAACCGAACGGATACCCACGTGTTTGATGGTAATTGGTTAGTTGATGTGTAAAATATTATTGAAGCAAGAAACAGGTTGTTCTATTTTATGTCATCAAACTAAAAATTCACTCACAACTCTCATCTTTAAATAGACTCAATTATCATAACATCACAAGCATTCATCAATTAAGTTACAATCAATGAGAATGAGACGTTCAGAGAATTTCAAGAACTTAGCATTCTTGATTTTGCTTCTTTTTGCTTCAGGTGATCATCTAATTACCTTTACAAGTTTTCTTGTTTTTTGCCCCCTTACAGGGTGGGGTTAAAGTCCCACTTTCGTTGGAAAAATTATATGAACTTAGACAAATCTTTTTATGTAAGTTAACTTTTGGGTTGAGTTAGGTATCTGAGTAGGGTTTGTATCATTTGGTGTTAGAGCTGATGAACTAGCTTTTGGGGTTGTATTAGAATCAGATAATATCAAACTAGCTTTTGGGTTGAATTAGAATCGGATAATTCGTTTATCAAACTAGCTTTTGGGTTGAATTAGAATCAGATAATTCGTTTGCATACTAATGCTTTTTTCAATATATCTTCTCTGTTTACACATTGTGGGTATATAGTAAAAATCGAAACTTTCCCATATAAATCAGTGTTCTTTTCTGTAAAGTTATAGTCTTTTGTTGAAATTTTTGTTGGGTTCACTAATGATGGTTTTATTATGTACCAAGAGATTGTAATTTTCCTGATATATTTATTTGTGTTAGATTCTTGATATTTCGAATGGATGTTCTTGTTCTTCATGATAAGTTGAATTTTACAACATATGACCTTGCTGACTGTTTTTTTTTTTTTTAATGTTTGAGAAGAGTTTTGCTTAGGAGTAACAGTAGCTGCTGAGAAAAAACAGAAACAGAATCTTGGAACAGTGATTGGAATTGATCTAGGGACAACTTATTCTTGTGTGGGTGTATACAAAGGGGAGAATAATGTCGAGATTATAGCGAACGATCAAGGAAACAGAATCACCCCTTCATGGGTTGCATTTACTGATACAGAGAGGTTAATTGGAGAAGCTGCAAAGAATCAAGCAGCTCTTAACCCCGAACGTACTATATATGATGTTAAAAGGCTTATTGGAAGGAAGTAAGTTTCTCATCTTTTTGTTGTGAAAGCAGCAATTGTTTTGGTGTTCCGATTTGATTTATTCGGTGTTGTTTTGTTTTGGTAGGTTTGATGATCCAGAAGTTCAGAAAATTATCAAAATGTTGCCTTTTAATATTGTGAACAAAGCTGGCAAGCCTCATGTAGAAGTGAAGATTAAAGAGGGAGATGTTAAAGTTTTTAGCCCAGAGGAAATTAGTGCTATGATTTTGCAGAAAATGAAAGAAACAGCTGAGGCATATCTAGGGAAATCAATTAAGCACGCTGTCATCACCGTTCCAGGTATACTTAAACGACATTAAAATGATATCGATAACATGTATTTCCACATAATTACTATAACTTTGATCATGAAAAAGTTGTTCTCTTTTTTTTTTTGTTGATTGAGTTATTTGGTTCCTATGTAGCTTATTTTAATGATGCACAAAGGCAAGCAACCAAGGATGCTGGTACCATAGCAGGGCTGAATGTAGTTAGGATAATAAACGAGCCGACTGCGGCTGCTATAGCTTATGGATTGGATAAGAAAGGGAAAGAACAGAACATTTTGGTGTATGATCTCGGTGGTGGCACATTTGATGTTAGCATACTTAGCATTGATAATGGTGTTTTTGAAGTCCTAGCAACAAATGGTAACACTCACTTAGGAGGAGAGGACTTTGATCATAAACTAATGGACTATTTTATCAAGTTGATCAAGAGGAAATATAGCAAGGATATTAGTAATGACAAGAAAGCTCTTGGAAAGCTTAGAAGAGAATGTGAGAGAGCCAAGAGGGCCTTAAGTAACCAGCACCAAGTACGTATCGAGATCGAGTCTCTTTTCGATGGTGTTGACTTCTCCGAGCCATTAACAAGGGCGAGATTCGAGGAGTTGAACATGGATTTGTTCAAGAAGACAATGGGTCCAGTCAAGAAGGCATTAGAGGATGCAAACTTGAAGAAGACGGATATTGATGAACTCGTGCTTGTTGGTGGGAGTACTCGAATTCCAAAGGTGCAACAGCTCTTGAAGGATTTCTTTGATGGTAAAGAACCTAACAAGGGTGTTAATCCTGACGAAGCTGTAGCTTACGGAGCAGCAATACAAGGAGCAATCCTTGGTGGTGAAGGAGGGGAAGAGACCAAAGGTAACTAATTTATGTATTTTCCTCTGATATAACAGAAGCACTTTTTGTTGTGTTTCTTTTTTAGTTTGCATAACATGGTTTTGACATTCCTTTTTTGTTCCTCAGATCTTTTGTTGCTTGATGTGACTCCTCTAAGTCTGGGAATTGAGACAGTTGGTGGGGTTATGACAAAGTTGATTCCAAGAAACAGTAGGATACCTACCAAGAAAACCCAAGTTTTCACCACCTATCAAGACCAACAAACATCAGTAACAATAAAGGTAACATTGCTAGAATTTCAGCATTTGTTTGACATAACACTGAAGTCATTGTTCTTACTTTGGAAATAAGAATTAACACAATCTTATGGATATCCTTTAGGTATATGAAGGTGAAAGGAGCTTAACGAAGGATTGTCGCGAACTTGGAAGCTTCGACTTGTCTGGTATACCACCTGCTCCAAGGTAAGTTTTGATGAATGAGGAGTAGCCAAACGGAAGGGGAAAAAACTTTAATATTATTTTCATGAGCTATAGAACTTCTGATCTAAGTACATAATGTTACAATCTTTTGTAGGGGAGTGCCACAAATTGAGGTGACTTTTCAGGTTGATGAGAATGGAATTCTACATGTAACAGCACAAGACAAAGCAGCTAAGAAGTCGAAATCTATTACCATCACTAGTGACAAGTCGCGTCTAAGCCAGGAAGAAATCGATAGAATGTTAAAAGAGGCAGAGGAGTTTGCAGAGGAAGACAGGAAGGTAAGGGAGAAGGTGGATGCTCAAAACAAGCTTGAAACATACATTTACAACATGAAGAACACAATCAATGACAAGCTCGCGGAGAAGATTGATTCTGATGACAGAGAGAAGATAGAGAGCGCTCTTAAGGAAGTTACGGAGTGGTTGGATGACAATCAAAACGCGGAGAAGGAAGACTATGACGAGAAGATGAAAGACTTGGAAGATGTATGCAATCCTGTAATAAAGAAGGTCTATGAGAAGAATGGTGGAAGTACTGCAAATTCAGGAGATGAGGAGGAAGAGGCTTATGATGAATTATAGAGCGAACACACTAGTCTATTTTGTATTTTTACATTCATGAATAGCTTTTTTTTTTCCCTCATTGTAGAGTAAACTTGGCCATTTAATTTGACTCTTTATTAGTACTTTTTTCACCTGCATTATTAGTTCTTCTTTCACCTTCATTCTTTTCTTCCGTTTGTTTGAACCGAACAACTGGTTCAAACGCATAGCACAACTATTGCTCGAGTTAAATAGAAAACCAATTTGTTTACATAATAATTATCATATATAATAATACTAGCTAGCTAAAATGCTTTAAAAGGAGACCTGAAAACTAATATAACCGGGTTTGACATATTGAGGTAAGCAATAGATCTTGCAACTCATTGACAAACAGAAGTACCAACTCGAAAATTACCAAATACCAAAACATCATAGAACTTGTAACTATTTGGCACTCGGGAAATACCAGATACGAAAAAATCTCTCTACCGTAAAGTCTGATATTACAAAATATTAATGAACAAACTAATATCGATAAGAATTGGAACTATATTTTTACAACACGTTAATTCAACCCTTTAACAATTTAATAATGCCACGTCACTAGAGTAATGAAATAATAGCCAAAGAAAAAATGCATAGCCTATAACTCAGTAATGGTACAATTTCATCATATCATTCATAATTTAACAGATAGTAAGATTAGAAACATCAACAACATATAAAGTGCCTGATACTGTCACAACGGAATAACTTGAAAGTATATCTCAAAAGACAAACGAACAAGGAACAGAACAAAACTTAATATCTCTAAAGATAAACAAAGATAAAATTGCCCGGCTTGGAATATTAAGTTTTAACAAGAAAATGAAAGTCCAAGTGATTTCAACATCTGATTTCAAAATTGAAACAACCACTAAGTCTAAGATGGCACGAATCTAAGAGAAGTTTGAACTAGTAGGTGCACCGCCACCAAAACCTCCAGATCCACGGCCGAATCCAGGTCTTCCACCAGAACCCTACAAGTGACATGATAGTTTAGAATTGGGTGAAATAACACAAGGTATGAGTTAAGATACTTTCTCATGCACCAAGGTATCCCCAACACAGATGATTCGCACACCAATGTATCAAGACAGTGATAATTCTTAAAACAACAAGGCATATTGAGAAGGAAAATGTAGCAGATTACTTAAGTTTAGACCAAATATACTTTTCTTAACAGGTAAAGCTGACTTGTGACAGCTAGGTTCTCCCACGGGACTACAAACCCCATTTAAGGCAGTAGGTACGAGAACCCAAATCAACAATCAGCAACTCACTTCACTGCTTTGCTGTATTTCACTGTCTAATATCTTTATAAACCTACTGTTGCTTGGTCTCTTCCGAAGTAGTGAACTTTTAGAGGATCCAACAATGGTACAACAACATTTATGGAGTCCGAGCAACTAAGCTGTAGACAACAATTAATCTGAAGCAAATAACATACCGACAGGTAGAATGAAGTGGAGCAATAGATGGACCAACGAATTCAAGTTGATCTTTGGATAAATTTAGGTTAATCCAAGTTTTAGGTTTCATTTGGCAACTAAAATATCCACTAGATGCTGCAGTGGATGAATATGGTGACTCCATTTTATACTAGGGAAACAGTGAAAAACTCATTTGAATCTCAAAGGGGAACTTTGTTAGAATTTGGAAACTTGTTTGACAAATATATAGTAGCATCAAACATTTAGTTTCAACAAATACAGAATAAATAGATAATACTTATTCAATCAATAGAAACATAGTCTATTTACTACAAATTGCAAGAAAACAATGCTTCATAAATACAATTATTAGGCTAACTAAAGTAAAACAAATGATTCAGGATTTAAAAGAAAAGAGCAATTACCCTGAAAGCAGGCTGATAATCAGCTGGGGCGCCACCTTTCTCACCTCCAAACTCACCAGGTGGACCTCTAGGTCCAGCACGGTAACCGTCTCTGTCACCATACCTTGGCCTATCACCCTCAAACCTTGGTGGACCACTGAAAAACCAGATACATATCCATGATTATTATTTTGAACAAGTACACAGCGAAAATCAATCAAAACTCGCAAAAAACTCAATTTCAAAATAATCAATGAAACTGAAAAAGGTAATTACCGTGGACGATCGCCTGGAGGGCCACCCATGGGACGACCAAGGGGTTTGGCAGATTTCTTCAGTGTAGCCGGGACAATTTCAGATGGAAGGTTAAGGTAAGTCCTGAGGAACTCAATGCCATCATTTGTAAGGTACCAGTAGTAGTGCATCCAAGCGAATGTCTCGCGAACATACTCCTTAGATTTGAAGCTCTGCATCAGTTTGATAACCTGTAGATTTGGCACATCGATTAACGGATGCTTGGCCAAGTTGTAATCCTTCTTCGCATAGCACACTCCCTCTACAACAACACAAAAAAATCACATCAGAACGAAACATATAAAATGACGCACAGATTAAAGCAAAGATACTGACCTTGGAAGAGATATTTGGAGATCTCTCTACGGTTCTTCTCTGAGATAATCTGGAAAACAAAATTGACAAATTCGAATTAGAAACTTCGATAGAAAACGGAAGGCTCCACAGATACAGATAGAGGAAGACAAACCATGGCTGCTGGAAGAAGATTGGGGAAGTTGTGAGAGAAATCACACAGTTGCCTCCAGCGATTTCAGCAGCAAAGTTTTCTGTCCTTGAACCCTAGATTGCGAGATTTTATATGATAGGTCTGGGATTTTCGTGGGCTTTTCTTAGTTCAAGTTGAAGCCCTAAACGGCCCATAAAAGAATGTGGATCATGTTGGCCCATGATACTTGAATACAGAAACAGATGATATAAATTAGTTATGCAATCAGGGATTAGTTGTAAAAATTAAAAAATTATGTATATTATTAGTTAGGTAAAGTTAAGTTATATCATTTTCTATTTTTGGTATAAAATAATACATATTTTCTCTCAGCCTCTCATAACTTATAGGGAATATTGCGGAACAAAAAGAAAAACTTATATTATTTAATTATTCATCATAGCTATAATTTGCAATAATTATCATTCACGACTAATATTATAAATTAATTATGTGGGTTGACTTCAAATTTGTATAACTAGTCATGTTTGTATATATGTATAATTCGGCAGAATATACAAATACATATATAATATATAATTATTTAACCTATATACATATACTGTTCACTTTTCTCCCACTCTCTGCCATCTCTCGCTCGCCTCTCTCCTCCCTCTCCCAATCTCGCTTGCCCTATGTAGAAATGTATATGTATAATATATAATTATATACATATAAAATTCACCTCTCTCCTACTCTCTGCCTTGTCTCTCGCCTCTCTCCTCCCTCTCTCGATCTCGCTTGCCTCTCTCCTTCCTCTCCCAGTCTCGCTCTTCTCTCTCCTCCCTCACTAAATCTCTCTTGCCATATATACAAATACATATGTATAATATACAATTATCTATCCAATATACATATACAATTCACCTTTCTCCCACTCTTTTCCCTCTCTATGGCCTCTCTCTTCTCTCTCCCAGTCTCGCTCGCCTCTCTCCTCCAAATAACATGTAGCTACAAATTATAATTATTAAACTATAATTATGGAGAGTAATTAATTATTAATAAGTGGCTATATGTGAAAGTTTCCCTTGTTTATATGAATATTAATTATGCTAGGTTTATAAATCACAAATCAAACACCTAAATACTTTTTGTGTAGATTACATAAATCTCATAGTTTTATATGATATTACAATTTATCTCTAATAAGTTTTTAATTACATTAATTTCTTAAAAGTTTAAAAAAAATACAATAATTGAATACTGACTCGGATACATAATATGTAGCTCAAACACATTAAATACTGACTCAGATACATCAATATGTAGCTTGAATACATTAAATAACGATTTTAATACATCAATATGCAGCTCAAATATATTGAATGAATAAGGAATTTGGAGATTTTTTAAAATAATAAAGAATAATGAAAATAAGTGAAATAAAAGGCGTGTATTTCTGTAATTTTTCCTTACTTTTATACCTTGATAAATTACTTCCTAACCAACTATAAAATATGATATTATTGTAAATGCATAATTTGAAATCAGCTGCAAAACAATTCATACGAGCATGTCTGGATGTTCGTTACACTATGCTTCACAATTTATGATATCGTATTATACTATATTGTTTTGATACATATAAATTTTGATATATTATATCTCACTGTTTATAATAAGAGGAAAATAATTTTTCATTAAACTGATAATTTTTTATTGCAAAAAAAAAAAATGCAACATGTCAACAATTTGAAGATTAAATTTATAATGTTACAACGAAAAAATATAGAATAATATATATATATATATATATATATATATATATAATATATATATATATATATATATATATATATATAATACATGTAAGGAATAAAAAGGAAAATAAAGTAACAATGTGATCATATTGAGGGGACGTTCGGAATGATTATTTTAAAGCAATTTATAAATTTAAAATATCCAACACAAAATAATAGTTTTATAATTACTTACTAATAGACTTAATAATATGATATTCATGAAGTGTCGTTTTGTATCTCTTGATTTGATTAGATACAAAATTAAATTTTTTTAAATAAAATTAAAATATAAATATTTAAATCTTAAACTAAAACTATATGAAATGTATTTCAACACCCACCTTCAAATTAGAATTAACAGATTTTGTTCGATTGTTAATTTTGAGAGTATCAACATTGAGGATGGACTTTAAGGTATATTTTTCAAATTTAATAATTTAAATATATATCTTATGTTGTTTTGATGAATGAAGGTAAATATGCAATAATTCCATATAAATGTTGACATAATAAGGAATGATAAAAAAAAAAGTAATTGGTGACTTCATATATATAATTTGAAAAGGGCTAAATGGCCAGAAAATTGTTAAAATTATAAAATTTTATTTAATTTAAAATAAACTGATTTTTTTCCATTTGTTAGTCAAAAGATATTAATATTGAAAAGGTAAAATGTAAAATAACATAGAAAATCTGGCCAAAATTTCTGGCCTTTTTTTCCATTTTAATCTAAGTGGAAGACACAAATCTGCTTTGCATTTTTATTTGTGAAATTCGAGGTTGAAGCTTGGGGCATTTCTATTTGATTATTTAAGCAGATTACTAAGAGCCTGTTTGGCTCAGCTTAAAGCTGGTCAAACTGACTTAAAAGCTGATTTTGATTATTTAGCTGTTTGGCAATACTGAAATAACTTATTTTAAGTTTAAAAAAACTTATTTAAGCCAAAGTAAAGTTGGGGTAGAGGTGCTTTTCTTTTTTAGCTTATAAGCTGTTTTAAGTTACCAAATTTTTATGTGTTTGCCCTTAATATTTTATACAATCTCCAAATTACAACATAACCCTAAATCTCTTTTTAATTTTTACCTTTCACGTTTGGCATAGCAACTTCAGCACTTTATCCAAACAATAACTGCTTATTTTAAAAATAAGTTCAGCACTTTCAAAAGTACTTTTTTAAAGCTGCTTTTATAAGCCCATCCAAACGGGCCCTAAATGTTTTTGTTTTTAAATTTCATCTTGTATTTAATATTAACTAAAATTAAATTTCTATAAAAAATCATATTTAAATTAAAACGCTTTAATAAAAAATTATATTTAAATTAAAACGCTCTAAATTAGAAAAAAAGAGATATATCTCTACTTCTCTAGTTTAATAATTATTTTAAGATTTTTTTTCGTTGATGGTCAATATTGATAATGTTAATGTTTTGCACCCTTCAAACGATATTGTCATTATTATTAATCCTATTTAATGAATTAGGATCACATGAATAACATTTCTACTAATGGAAAGGGTGAAATCGAAATGCAAATTAAACTGCACAAATTAAATGTAAGCTAAAATCATTAGTTTTCTTGTTAAAATTTAGTAAAAAAATAATTATAAATACTATAATAATATATTTGATATAATTTTATAAGTATACATTTTTTTAAAAATAATAAACAAACAATCTGAATTTTGTTTTATGAAATATAATATTTCTGCTTTCAATATAATTTAGATTCAAGTAAAATATTATACTCAAATATTCAATAAATACGCTTTCATACGGTGATGACTTCTTTAATGGAATTTTAAATTTCACTCAAATACTCAAACACTTTATATTTCTTCCCCCATTTTATCATCATGATTTCATATAAAGAAACCAATTATTTTAATATTTAGCTCGATTTCTATATTTCTTCCCCCATTTTATCATCATGATTTCATATAAAGGGATCAATTATTTTAATATTTAGCTCGATTTCTAGAAGATGATGAAAAGGGCAAATGATAAATTAAAATAAATACTACGTACTTCACAAATGACTTAGGGCCCGTTTGGATGGGCTTAATAAAAACAGATTTAAAAAAGTACTTTTGAAAGTGCTGAAACTTATTTTTAAAATAAGCAGTTATGTGTTTGGATAAAAGTGCTGAAGTTGCTATGTCAAACGTGAAAAGGGAAAAATGGAAGAAAGAGATGTTAGAGTTATGTTGTAATTTGGAGATTGTATAAAAATATTAAGGGCAAAAAGATAAAAATGTGGTCAACTTAAAACAGCTTATAAGCTAAAAAAAAAAAGCACCTCTACCCCAGTTTTTAACTTTTGACTTAAAATAAGTTTTTTTTAACTTAAAATAAGTTATTTTGAGTATTACCAAATAACTAAATAAATCAAAAATCAGCTTTTAAGTCAGTTTGACCAGCTTTTAAGCTGGGCCAAGCTCTTAGCCAACAAGTAGTCAGCAAAGTCAACAACCTTCACACAATAGAGCTAAAATAGCAGAAAATTACGGAATAAACAAAGTCGGTTTCTCATTGGCCACGCGGTTAAGTTACCTTGCCCGTCCACTCTCCTTGACCTGCGTGCCCCTGTACTATATAACCTCCTCCACTGAACGCTAACCAAACACACAACCCCAAACGTCATAACTTTTATTCAATTTCAGATTCTTCGTTCATATCGAAATCTCTCTGATCTTTTGACCATGGCCGAAACAAACCCTAAGCCTCAACAACCCGCCGAGATGGTAATTAAATCTCCATTTCCCGATTGATTTTTGATTTGATGAATTTTTGCCTGATTTGTGTGTTTTTTTAATTTGATTTTGTGATGAAGGCTCAGATTGATGGAGATAAATTGAAGTATTTGGAATTCTTGCAAGTGGCGATGATTCATGCGGCGCTATGTGTGGTGAAGGTGTATGGTTACGCTAAAGAGAATTCTGGTCCCTTGAAGCCTGGTGTTCAGACTGTGGAAGGCACCGTTAAGACCGTGGTTGGCCCTGTTTATGATAAATTTCATGATGTTCCCGTCGAAGTCCTCAAGTTTGTTGACCGCAAGGTATTGTTCTTGTTTTCTTTTCCAAATGGGGGTTGGGAAGGGAAAATGGGGGATGGTACTGTAAGTTGGGGAATTGAATCATCTTGGTGAGTTTACCTAGCCAACAAATTGAGCTACTAAGATCCCAAGGCATTATTCCTTATATAATTGACATGGAATTTTATTGTTCTTTGTTTGAATTCTATTATTATTGATGACTGTTTTGAGATGGGAATTCTACATTTATTTCACAATCGGAACTTCACATTCCCTATATAGAGGTAGGTTATACATTGTGGAATTAATTTATTCATTTCATGGCATGTGCACATGTAAGAACAGAATTAGCATAAATATAATTAGGATTGTATGCATCAACACGGCTACACGGGTGTTTAGGTTGGTTGTGGTGTTGAGCTTCTGTTAGACACAGAGTTAGTTAAAATATGTGATATCTTGTTAATCAGTTTCATACATAGTCCCATTATAGGATCTCATAATGTGAATGGCTCTTCGGTTTGGCGAGATGTTCTATAATCTGAGGAGGCTGTTGGGGTGCATATTGATTTTGTTTTTTGGGCATTAAGGTGCTTGTGTATGTACCTGATGAATGGTCAGTTGATCTGATAGAAATCATTCTGATGTATAAAGTATGTTGCTGCCTTTCCTTTTATGAAAATAGGTTCAGGATTTGATTGAAACATGGAGCTAATGACACTGTTATGATATTTCTTGTGGTTAAGTATCTTGGCAGTCTATCTTACAATTTGTTGAAATGTTAATAAGTTTTTATTTCAAACAATAAATATCGAGTCAAATTGTTGAATCTCTTTGATGATCGCTGAGTTTGCTTATCATTTTACTCGGTTATTGTTTTTAGTTCTCACCATGTTAATGTAAACATGAATTTGACCGTTTTTGTAGGTTGATCAGTCTGTTCGTACGATTGAAACTCGTGTCCCCCCTATGGTCAAGCAAGCTCCTGCAGCTGCTCGCTCTGTTGCAGCTGATGTCAAAAGTGCTGGTGTGATGGGAGCTGCATCAGGACTTGCTAAAACAGTCTATGCCAAGTATGAGCCCACCGCTAAGGGACTTTACACCAAATACGAGCCAATGGCCGAGCAATATGCTGCATCAGCTTGGCTCTCTCTCAACAAATTTCCCATTGTTCCTAAAGTTACTCAAGCAGTTGTTCCAACAGCTGCATACTATTCCGAGAAATACAATGTGATGGTTCAGCAAACAGCAGAGAAGGGATACAAGGTTGCTTCATATCTTCCATTGGTACCTACAGAGAAGATCGCTAAGGTGTTCAGTACTCAGCCTGTGGCTTCCAGCTAAGAAGGATCTACTGGTTTGCTTAATGATTCAAAAGTAGTTTAGTTCTACGTGAGGTTCTCCATATGATCTGGAGTGCTTTGAAACAGTTTTTGTTTGTTTACTGTATTGTGGATTGTTTACAGTTTTTGTTCATGTGTTTTGCCTATTCGGTTCTGAAGTATATCATGTGTTTTGCCTATTCGGTTTTCATTGTTGTTTGGGTATTCTTTTTTGCCCTTCGGGAGTCTCTGGTCAACGTAAGCCAAAATTTTGTACGATTTTCGGTTTCTATATTAAAAAATTAAAACAATTTATTCATTCAAGACTACAAAGTGTGCCCTAACAATAGGGAAACAACTTGTTATTGTTGATCTTACAATAACTTGTATTTTGAAGGTTAATAAACAGAAATAAGATGAAGCAGAAAAAATATAAAATACAAGCATTAATTCGAGTCCATATAAACTACTGTATGTCCTTAAGAAATTTAATCCCCTCACTGTACCCAAGGTTATGAATTAATTTCTTCCAAGATAAAACGGATTAAACCTGTTAAAGAAATAGCGGTACCTCAAACTTCTTTAACTTCAACGAACTTAAGAACAACAACAAGTCACACAGACTTAGTCGATCGACATTTTGATTTTATTTGAGTGAAAAATAAATGCAGAGAAAGAAAAAATTTTCAGTATTTATAAAATCAAAAATTGACTTCCTTTTATAGCCATTTTCAGCAAGGAACATGTCTGTTCAGTGAAATCTGTTCAGACCCATTTTATCCAGAAAGTTGTGTCTTTTGGAAAAAATAACAGCTTTTCAAAAAATTGTGTCTGTTAGGAAAATAACTACTTTTTGGAAAGTAACGACTTTTCGGAATGTTACCGTTACCTGCAAATTAAAAAAAAATTATCCAAAAAATTTATCAATCGATCACATCATTTGCCAAATTCAAACGAGCGACGACGACGGCGCGAGGGGGCATCTTCTTCTTAGCTCTTTAAGAAGTAATGGAAGTGTTTCCTTCTATAAGGACAACAATTTCTATTTCTTTTGCCGATATGGGAGAAATGACTTTTCATTTGCACTTTGCAAATGACTTTTCATTTTCCGTCCAAAGTAGTTCCCTCACTTTTTCATATTCTTTCTTTTCTTTTCCCATTCACACTTGCTAAAACCCAACAGTTACAAACTTGTAAAATTGGTAATTTTTCAGAACATAGAAGGATGGGTTATTAAGGGCGTTTTAAAACATGGGGCTGTGTGAGTCGGTGTTTTACTTAGACGTGGGGCATAGACTTTATGAATTTTTTATTTTTTTTAATTTATAATATTGTATAATAATATAAAATTATAAAAATATATTAAAGTTTGAAATAATTACGTACATGTTTAAGTATCCTCTCAAACATATACCCGAAATTTCAGAGACACACTTATACTATACTAAGGTCATGTTATCCCCTGAACTTATTTTATAAGTAATTTTCTATCCCTTTTCGGCTCACACGACATTAACATGAAAAAAAATCAACAACGTTATGTCTCTGAGATTTCGAGCATAGGTTAAGGGGTACTTGTGCATTATCCCAATAAAATATGATAACTTTGAGATTTATGACAAAATCATGAAGACCAATGATAAAAGAAAATAAAATTTCGTTACATATTTTTAAAAGAAATGTTACGCAATGTATAATCATCTTCACAATGTTATCAAATTATAAAGATATGATACTATAACTTGTTATTTGAGTTACTTTCAATCTTCTTCTCTTTATAAATTAAAAAATTATGAAGTATCATTCGTTTATATAAGAATTGTGAGGGTCAACAGTGTCAACTAAAGATTTTAACGCATAATTTGTCAAAAATTTGTTAGGCGAGCTCTGAACATTAGGTGTTGGGTGTGCTTAGGGCTTACCGTCAAACGCTTAGGGCGTTAGTTTTATAGAAATAAGCTCATACTTAGTCTTGGAGCGTTTCGCTAGAGTCCTGCCTTGGAATGAGTCCAACATAGTCTTTTAAAACAGCAGTTATTAATGTTGATAATTTCATGGTAAGCAAGATAATTTGCTAGTGTGATCCAATCTTTTACTTTGCACTTGCTTAAAAAAATGATATAATTTTACGCTTCTACCCTTAATTAATTTTTCTGGAACTTAAGTTTTCAATCAATGAATATGAATTAATTTATTTTGATCAATTATTAACCAAGGAACATGAATCATTTACTTTAATTTTTCTAAGTTGGTCAAATGTATATTTTCAAGGTTAATAACTCATAAGGGTAAAAAAGAACAATATAATAATTTATGCATTGATTTTACGAAAGAAAGGAATGACATATAGGGTGCGTTTGGTATGAAGGAAAATGTTTTTCAAATTTTCTTATGTTTGCTTGGATTAAATGTTTTCCAAATTAACCAATTTTCCTCAAATTAAAAAATAAAAAAATTACCCTTCGACACTCAAAGATAACATTTTCAAAACACTCTTTCAACATAAAATTACATTTTTTTAATTCAAACCCCCCCCCCCCCCCCCCCCCGTCTTCCCAAACCACTTCCCGTGCAAAAAATAAAAGTTTGAAGCTTGTTTTTCAAGAATGCTTTTAACTTAATTTTTTTTTATCCCACCCTCATCCCTACCCCCACCCCCATCCCCCACAAAAATAAAATAAAATTAGAAGTTGTTTAAGTTACACCTTCAAAATTAGTGAAATATACAAAATGAACAAATAACTTCTTGAGTGTTGTAGCATCTTGATCAACGTTCAAATCGGAGATCCCATCTTATTCTCTTGTACAAAGTTGTGACACCTCCCCAAATCGTCCATCATTGTGACAAGTATAATCACAAACATCTACTGAGCCAACCCCATCCAAACTTCCATATAAATCTTGACAAAAAATAACTTTCAAGTATTTTGAAAGATCGATTTCAATTTTTTCATCAGTTAAATTGCTCCTTTAGATGTTTTTGTGACCTCATTGCCTTCAAAATTAATGACACATTTGTGCACTAAGATCATGTCTCCACAACGATCACAATCACCTGTGACAAATATTAAATACTAATTAGTAGCCATGAAGTTTAGACACAAACTTGTAATTTTACAGACTGTAAACTGTAAAGGCCAAAATAGTCATCTTTCATGTATTGCACTTTAGTGTGTCATTTCCTATAACACTTGTGTGATGCTACAAACTGTTCTATAAATATCATTGTTATCTTTCTCTAATTCCACACCTTTACATGCCCTTGGAATGAAAAATAGTACTTTTGATAAAATTGTGTAGCCTGACTCTTCCATTTATGCTTGTTTTTTTAATTAATATTTATTTTATATTTATGTTAAAAGCTGTTGTTATGTTGGTGAAAAATAGGACTATTGTATATAGGTGTTATTTTGGTTCTTATCTAGTATACTAATGTTTTTGCTCATTGAAAAAATAAAAGTAAAAATTATAGAATTACATGATAAAATATAAATTTTATTTTATTCGTACTAATTTTTTATTTTACAAAAATTCCTTAAAATTAAATACATTTAAATGCATAAGTTGCATCCGGATATACTACGTTTGATCCATCGCAAAAGTTGGTTGTTGCGCTTGATAAGAAATGTATAAAAGAGAAAATGAGAGAGGTAGTGAGAAATTTGTATAAAAGAGGAAAATGATAATATACACTATATAATCCAAAAGTGACGGGACCAATCTTAACCATTATCTTAAACATTAATCTTTTTCTATAATTAATCAAAACTATATGTAATTAAGTTGTATAAGTTAGTTTAGTTGCATAATTTTTTCTTTTTATAATAATAAAAAATTATTAGGATTGATTAGTTTAGTTGCATAATTTTTTCTTTTTATAATAATAAAAAATTATTAGGATTGATACCTTTTAATAAATAATTATTAATTTTAGCGATACTTTTATTTATTACCATCTATAATAATATTATGTTAAATCTGCAATATGTATTAAAAGTGAATTATGTATGCAATAAAAATGTATTATGACTGTTTTTAAAAATATATTATGCTTGTTTTGTAAGAAATTGACACATTGTATTATAAGTGCATTAAAATGTGTGATAAACGTATTAATCATCAATAAAACTTGTATTATATGTGAATAATAAATTATTCTTTTTAATATTAAATATGTATTGAAATTGTATTATAAATGTATTAAAAGTGATCAATTGAAAAAAAAGTATTATTGTTGTAAATGGTAAATATTTTCTTAATAGTATTCCTTTGTTCACTATTGTTTGTCGTGGTTTCTATTTTAGAGTCAAACTATAAGAACTTTGCCTAATAATTTAATATGTGTTTTTTCATCGTATTGATATGCAAAATATTGCAATTTATAGTACTTTTCATATAGTTTTTAAATATATAATTTTTTTGTTTATATCGAATTAATGTAACCTAATTTAACTTTAAAAATTAGTCAAATAGACTTTAGAAAAACATAACATAACAAATAAAATTGGACATAGGGAATATATTTATGACAAGGGAAAATAGTCAAATATACCCCTAAACTATTCAAAAATGTCTAAATATACCCTCCGTTTAAAGCTTGGTTCACTCATGCCCTCGCAATCCCCTCTGATGGTCGATAATGGGCTTTAATTGCCATTATCATAAGGGAAAGGGTCATATGTCCCTAAACAATTCAAAAGATCTAGATATATCCCGTTTTAAAATTTGGTTCACTCATTTTTTCGCGTTCAATTTTTGTTCTAAAGCGTTAGTTTTATGTGGAACATATCCTACTCATCTTTCATTTTTTTCATACCATATGGAATTGTCATGTCATTTTGACTTACCACATGACATTTATATTAAAATGTAAAGATATTCGGACTCATAAACACCTAATCAAATCTATAAATCAAACCCCCTTTTAAATAAATTATCCGAACGTTTTCAATAATTTTATTTAATTTTTATTTTTTTCAAAATTTCAAAAATGAGTAATTGATTAATAAAAAAATAGGATGATATAAAAAATATACAATTAACGCCAAAAATTCACAAATAACCATAGTAACCTTAAATTCAATTTAAACACTTTTTTAAAAATATATTTTTTCGATAAATCCCAAAATGAGTAATTGATCAATAAAAAGTATGAAAAAAAATAAAATTAACCCAAAAATTAAAAATAAATACAGACTCAACAATTTCAACATTTTTTTAATTTTTAGTTTTTTTGAAAATCCCAAAATGAGTTTATTAACAAAAAATATGAAAATATATATAATTTACGCAAAAAAATCACAAATAAAAAATAAAAATACGAAAAAAATACAAAATAAAAAAATTGTTAAAATCATTGAATTTAAGGTTCAATATTTATTTGTGAATTTTGACGTAAAATTTTTATCTTGTTTTCATATTTTTCCTTTTTTTTTATTAATAACTACTCTTTTTTGGAATTTGTCGAAAAAAAAAATTTAAAAAAAATATAGAATGAAATGTTACTATATTTATTTGTTAATGTTAGCGTTATTTTATATTTTTCATACTTTCATATTTTTTATTAATCAATTACTCATTTCAAGATTTACCGAAAAAATAAAAATTTTAAAAAATATTGAATGTTAGATTTAAGGTTACTATATCTATTTGTGAATTTTTGGCGTTAATTTTATAATTTTTTCATATTTTTCCTATTTTTTATTAATCAAGTACTCATTTTCAGGATTTACCGAAAAATAAAAATTAAACAAATTGTTAAAAATGGGTCGGACAGTGAATTTAAAAGGATTTGATTTATGGATCGGATTAGGTGTTTATGAGTCCGGATATCTTTTCATTTTCATATAAATGTCATGTGGTAAGGTCAAAATGACATGACAATTTTATATGGTATTTAAAGAAATAAAAAATAAGTTGAATATATCCAACTGACAACTAACGCCCATAGGGCATATTTGGACCAAAAGT